>LFZO01000818.1:0-18460 GCA_001578225.1 Pseudocercospora musae
TCCTAGCTCTAGATAGGGATTGTTTCTTTACTATCCTATAGCTTTGTCTTAGCTAGATAGCTACTTTTGCCTTATCTAGGTTAGGACACTCTTTAATCTAATGCTTCCCTTTATATAGGAAGTATAATAAGTCTCTACTAGCTCCTACCTAGTTCCTTTTCTTAGTAAACATAGCTATCTCCTAGCTTGTTATCTACTCTTACTTTTCTCTTAGGATTCTAAGGATGTCCTATAGGCTAAGGTCCTACCTTAGGTTAATCCTATCCTTAATAGTGCTAAATGTTTCTAGAAGGGCTACTAGTAACTACTAAATTTTCCTCTCCTTAGTCTTAATATCCTTAAACTAGGGAGAGATAGATACCGCCTTCTTAGCTATACTACTTAGGCTTTACTACACTTTATTAATTGTCTAACCCTCTTCTATACTAAAATGAGTATACTACTAGAGTAAACTTCTCCCTATTACCTATAGTTTCCTCTTATATTTCCCTTTTACCTAATCCTATAAATGCTTTATATGTTTAAGCTCTTAACATTCGTCCTAGTTATCTTCTAAAATATAGATAAACATCTTATACAATGCTATTGCATTATAAACCTTATAGCTTGCTCTTCTAATTAACTAATCTAAAGATTCTAATAATGTTATTAAGATATGCTTAGATAGTGTAGATGCTAGGATATTGAGGACTGCTTTATCTAGTACCTATTCAACCTTTAGCTTTATTAGGTACATCCTAATAATCTTGAACCATGATTTATAATTCTCCCTTATTAAGATTGGTATAGCCCTTCTCTTACTAATTCTACCTTCTTAATCCATGATTTCTTTTATAAATTAAACCTAAACAAACTCTAGAAACAAGCTCTTTCTTTAATCTAAAAATGATAGTTTCTAGATAGCTATCTTCCTTAGTTAGTAGATCCTTAGCTCTACTAGGCTAGTAACTTCCTTAAGTCCTTCCTAACTGTCTTAACCTATAGGTTAGGGTATTGGTAGTACTAAGTACTAAGTCTAAGGCTTATCCTAAGGTGCTCAAAACTTAGGCTTATCTATTCCCTTTATACTTCTAAGTATGCCTTACTAGGTTCTTTTATAGCTTATATATATAGGGCTTCTTTATGTAATATGTATAGGTCTACCTTAAGTCTCCCTTTCCTATTTTGCCTCTTCCTTCTAGGACTAGACTTATAGGTCTAGGAGTAACCTGTACTACTTTGATCTTTCTACCTTATAGTTGCAAACCCGGGCTTATAACCTATCGAGCTAAGGAGGGCCGATAGGTATAAATGGATCATAAACTACAATAGAAGCTATAAGGAATAGTAGGGGCTAAAGTAGGAATAGTAAGTATGTTGTTATTATTATCTATAGGTTGGAGCTTAACCTAAAAGGGGTTAGCTTGGATTAGTTACATAATTATTATCATGTGATCTAGTCTACTTGGCATCCCCTACTAGGTAACTAACTAGACTGTATATTCTAACAAATAATACTAATATCTAGTATATTAAATAATATAGTGCTACTATTAATTATATCTATACTATACTATACTAGTATTTTAGGAATATACTAGACAACTATATATACTTAAACTAATAGCCTATAGATTATTAATATATAGATATTACTATAAGTATCTATTAATTCTAGTCTAACTATAACTTATAGAATATAGATAGATAGATAAGTTCTTACATTACTATACTCTTCTAAACGTAGACAAGTAGCTATCTCTAGAGTTCCTTGGGAGGGAAAAAGCCCTTTACTCGGCCTTCCTAACTTCTATAAAGTCCCTACCGGCTTTGTATAGTATTAAAAACCTCTATATTCCATTATGCTATTAGGGATACTAAGCCCTACCCTTGTTTATACTAGTCTTTTAAATATTAAGAGGTCCCCTATATCTCTATAGCCTTAACTAGATTATGTCTACCTCCTCTAGTTTAATATCCTTTTCTTTAACTTGTTCCTTTATAGCTCTTAAGCTAGGTAGGAGGGATATCTAGTTTAGGGAATAGGGTAGTATCCCTATCCCTTTCCTCCCCTTACTTCCTCCCCTTTAAATATAGGTCTTTATTATTCCTCCTACTTTCTAGTTAACTTCTATATTAGCTCTCTACTAAACTAAGAACTACCCCTACCCTTACTTAGTATCTAGTTACATAACCTATATTGCTAGAAATTGGATTCCCTATATTAGCTTCTATACTTAGGTATTCTTTATAGGCTACCTTATATATAGTATAAGGGATAGTTTGTATTAGATACCTAGCCTTTAGAAATAATGTTGTTTATACCTCTATAGGAGCTAGGGCCTAGGGGACAAGTCTAGGGCTATACTCCCCTAGGGGCTATAGGCTATAGGGTATACTAAGTACTTTGTCCTCTATATTTCCTCCTCCTTCTAGTAATCTTTAAAACCTCCTCTTTAGTTATTCCTCCCTTCTCTTTGGGATAATTAGTCCTAGGTTACTACTCTAGTTCCTTATCCCTAGGATAGATTCCCTCCCTAGAAAGGTTAGCCTATTAACTCGGTATTAGTTCTTATAATAGTTATAGCTACGCTAGGCTCGATAGGTAGCTAGATAGTTTTCTAAATAGCTAGTCGCCTTAGAGCTAGACTCCTTTATACTTAGGCGCCGGTTTTCGTATCCTTAGGGATAGGAGAGATTTAGCTCTATCAACGACATCGTTGCCTATAGGTTCGTAGCTAGTACTACGTATAGTTACTCTCCTTCGCTAGCTAACTTATAGAATATAATATAGTTTTTTATAAATATTCTAAGTTATATTTAAATATATTTAAATATATACTTAGTTATTAATTATATATTATAGACTATAACTATTATTAATATAGATATAAAAATAGATAGATAGATAGATATTTCATTTGCCTGTTGTAGTGCCTTTCGGCCTATGCAGGTCTGTTTCTATATGTTGTTTTGGGTAGGAAACCAACTTGGTTAGTAAAAACCTCCCTCCTATCCTATTTATAAGTATTATTCTTCCTCGTTTCTTTGCTTTCCTTCCTCTAGGATATACTAGTGTTATGGTTGTTACCCTCTAACTACCTTGCCTACTACCCTACCCTTCTTTCCCCCTCTTCTTCCCTCCTTCTTATCTACTCCTTAGTTTCCCTTGCTAGTACAAATTGTTGCACGAATCCCTGTTTAATAATCTACCTTACTATCCTCTTTAGGTCTTCTTTACTTTAAATTAGCTTGTCATATTCCCTTTCTATTGCTTTTAGTCTCTAATTACTTCTACCTTCTAACTATTAGGGGTAGACTAGTAGTATATGCTTAGGGTTCTAAGATTGGTAGCTACATTAGCAAGCTCTGCTTTCGATTCCTAGGACGTTTCTTCTAAACAAGTAAGATCTAAGTCTAATATGTTTAGATCTGATTTAGATAGCTAGGCTTGCTTCGGCCCTATTTAGGTCCTTGTAGAGCTAGTAGTTGTATTAACCAAATTTGATTAGTGCCTTTAGGGTGCCTAGTCTAACTTATGTTTTGTTCTATTCCTGCTCCTATAGATATCTAGTAATTGATTCTACTAGGCTTTGTTTCTTTTCCCTTAGCTCGTCTTCCCTTAACCTTGTGTTTAGTCTTCGAAGCTCCTTTTCTAGCATTTCTCTTATTAGGACTCTATATTGCTCTAGGTCCTTAGCTTTCTAGGGAGTCATTTGTAGTCTGTCTAGCCTCCTAGTCCTAATGTACTAAGCTTTTATCTTGTCTAGTACCTTTTGGATAGTCTATTAGGCTAGGTACTCTATTGTCTTTGCTATATATTAGTGCCTTAGTCCCTTAAGGTATTGTTTAACTAGTAGGATCCCTAACTCTATTTCTACTACCCTTGTTAGTATAGTTTTGTATGCTCCTAGGATTTTCTTTAGGCTTTAGGTTTAGGATCTACTAATTGGCTACTCAATCCTCTTTAGTGTTTTCCCCTAGGCTGTCTATATCTATGCTCTATATAGCATTGCTAGCTTAACAATTGCTTTGTACATAACTTTAGCTTTCTCGAATGTAGCCCCCTATGTAGAGGCCGTAAGCCTATTAATGGATTGCATGTTAGTATCTACCCTCTGCTTTGCCTTCTTTACTTATAGTCCCTAATTTAGTTTTAGGTCTAGCTAGATCCCTAGTACCCTAAGTTCTACTAATAGTTAGGTTTTAAAGCCTTAGATAGTGATTGATTGCTTCATGTTATAGGCTGATTTAGCCTTACTAAAATGGATAAGCTAGTACTTTTCTAAGGCAAATTTTGCTCCGTACCTTCTTGCTTATTTTTCATACTCTTAGTACTTCTCTTCTAGGATCTTGTAGTTGGTTTCTATTGTCTTAGACTAGGCTAGGATATTTGTATTATTTACAAATCCTAATGCTAATGTATTGTTTGATTCTAGGAGTAGGAGTAGGTCTACTATAAAGATAAGGAAGAGGATTAGGGAGAGTGTTGATCCTTAGGGGATTCCCTTTTTAGTTAGCATTAGGTCTGATTTGAATTTGCCTAGAATAAGCTGTATTGATCTTTCCTATAGGAAGGACCGGATGAATTAAACTATCTAGTTTAGTATAGCTTTCTACTTGAGTATGTATAGGAGCCTTTCATAGGAGACATTATTAAAGGCTCCTAAGATATTAAGGGAGAGGAGGGTTGCTACCTAGTTTTGACCATAGTACTAGATATGCTTGATCTATTCTATGATTAGTTCTATGGCTATTAGTGTTAACCTTTTCTTTCTTCCTCCTATTTAGCCTTTAGGAAGGATGTTCCTTTCCTTAATAAAGGTTGTTAGCCTTTTAGTAATAATCTTCTCTAGCATCTTGCCTATTGTATTGAGTAGGGCTATTGGTCTATAGGCTTTGAGCTGTGTATAGTCCTCCTTCTAGGGCTTCCTTAGCACTACTGTTAGGGATTTCCTAAATAGTCTTAGGTAGTGTCCCAATACTAGGCTTTGTATAAAGATATTGGCTAGTACTAGGGCTAGCTCCTTCTTGCATGCTTTTAGAAGTTTGTTATAGATCTTGTCTTCTCCTAGTGCCTTGTTGCCTAGTATTTTCTTTAGGATCCTTTCTATAGTTTTAGGTTTGACCTAGGTATCTCTTAGTATGTCTAGTTGTAGAGTCCCTAGTTCTTTCTCCCTTATATCTAATAGGTCTACTTATACTTTTCTATAGAAGAAGTGTTAGCCTAAGGCTCTTACTTTCCCTTCCATTGTAGTCTATAGTTGCCCTTATTGGTCCTTAATGTCTGGGAATTGTAGCAGTATGTCCTTTTCTTGCTTAGGTGTCCTTGCCTATTTAGCTATCCTCTACATCTCCTCTAGTTTCTTTATAATCATTCCTATTATAGATCTCCATTCTTATATCTTGTCTTTCTTAATCTAGATCTTCTTTTCCTAGCTAGCTTTATTATAGTTGTCCTATACTTCCTAGGTATAGGTTTGTGTCTACTACCTCCTAGCCTTCCTTACTACTTTAACCTTCCTTATACACTCACTAGTCTAGTATAGTTACTAGTATAGTAAATGTTTCTTTACTAGGGTATGCTTTTTAGCTACCTGTTTCAGGACTCCTATTAGTTCTTCTACTACCTTATTAATGTCCTCTAGCCTTAGTAGATGCTTTATTAAGAGTTCCTCTAGTTTTAGGTCTTTTTCTAGTTCCTCCCTAATCCTATCCTATTAGGCCCCTTTCTAGTTAAGCTTTTCCTCTAGTTCCCTTTCCTAATTAGCCTAGACATTTAGCTCAACCTATACTAGGAAGTAGTCTAATAATTCTTCTAGTTCCTAGTTAACTCTGCATCTTGTGATCCTATTCCTAATCTAATGTAATGCAAAGCATAGGTCTAGTATGCTACTGCTTCCTCTTGCCTCCTAGGTAACTAATCCCTTTAGGGTAATAATTTCTATTCCTTTCCTCTCTAATATGTTAATTAGCCTTCCTACTAGGAAGTAATGAGCTAGGGTAAAGTCTAAGCCTTAGAGGGGATAGTAGAGGTTGAAATCTCTAAGTAGGACTTAGTAAGTATTCCCCTAGATAACTCTAGGTATTCTTTCTAAGGTTTTTAGTTAGGTACTGCTCCTTGAGTCTAGTAGTGGGTTGTATATGTAGTAGACTTAGAGTATACCTTGGGATGTTTCTACTTGAACTAATATTAGGTCCCTATCCTCCTATAGTATAGTCTACTAGGTTTCTATAGCTATCTCCTTACTAATGTAGATGCATGTCCTTAGGGCTCCCTAGTTATGGATAATTAGGTAGTATCTTAGGTCTTTAACAGTTACTAGTCTCTTTGTATATAGGTTAAGCTAGGGCTCCTAGATTGCAATAATGTAATATTCTTTTAGGTTTAGTACTTAAAGGAAGCTCCTCTATACCTTGTCTTTACTCTTGTTAACATTATACTATATAATGTTTAGTAATGTTGTACTATTTATTGGGTTTTATCTATATCGTTTCCCTATAGGTTCTCCTTTAGCCTTTCCTTACTTTGAACTAGCATTTGACTAAGCTTCTTCTACCCTACTTCCTTTCCTGCGATGTTAAGGTGTCTTAGTCTCCCTAGTTGCTAGTAGCTCTCTAGTACTAGTAAGGCCCTAAATATGAACCTATTATCTTGTCTTAACCTCTTTTATAGTACCTAGCTAGGTTGCCTTTGTACCTAGCTACCCTAGCTTGTTGTGTATCTTGTTAGTGTATTGATTCTAGCTTCCTTTGCCTTCCTAGCTACCTACATTCTTACTAGGCATTCCTTTGCCTAAGAGGGGTGTCTTTTGGTATAGCATACACATCTTGCTTCCCCCTTATGTGCTTTGCATTCTTTGACCTAGTAGTCCCCTATATAATAGGAGTAGGTATTGGTTGTCTTTATGTACTTAGCTACTAAGTGTCTATAGTGTTGACATTTAAAGTACTGCATTATCCTATAGTTGCTTCTATATACCTCTATTTCCAATCTTTTAAAGTCCTAGAACAGCCCTTAGTCTAGTACTATGTTAGCTTGCTCTGTACTCCCTATCTAGATAATTAGGGAGGACTGCTTCTTAGTCTCTTCGATTTTCCTTTTAATCTATGCTACCTTTGTAATCTTTAGGCCTAAGTATGTAGCTTGGTTTTGTCTCTATAGGTTCCCGATATCCTGTTCTTCCTTAAAGCTCCTTGTTATACTATAGGCTATAATTATGAACTACTGTTAGGAGACCTTTGTAGTTTTCCCTATCTTGGTTGTCCATTCTTTTTGTGTTTCTAGCTTCTTTTTGTCCTACTCCTAGGCTATAAATAGCTTGATTACCCCTTTCCCTTCGTTCCTAGCCCTAATAACCTCCTTAACTATAATTCTTTCTACAATCTCTTTCTCTAAGAGTCCTTAGATTTCCTTTTACTCCTATAGGTCTATAATGTAGACTCTGACTACTATCCTTAGGGGTTTTAGCGCCTCCTAACTAGCTACTACTACCTAGGTGCGGTAGTTTAGGCTTGTTTCTTGTTGTTTCTTTGTAATCTTTGCTACGACTGTATTAGCTGTCTTCGTAATCATGTAGCTTGCCTAGTTGTAGACTGCTTTTAGTCCTCTAAGGAGTTCTAAGATCATTTTCTTATATGCCCTCTTAGGGGTTTTCCTATCTTCCGCCTTTAGCACCTCTTCTGCCCTAGTATATAGTGCTTTCCATTCGTCCTCCCCCCCTTCCTAACTGTTTTCCCTTCGTCTCTGATTGTTCGCTACCATCATCGCGAAGATATGTAGTTTATATATAACTAGAGGTAATATAAAAATAAGAATATATATATTATTTTTATAATAAAAATAATATAAAAATCCCTAACTCCTACTACTGTATATACTACTACTACTAAGAGCTAATAGCTCTAGACTAGATCTAGATAGCTAAGACTATTATAGTCTAAGTCTATCTCTCTTCTAGCTATTTCTTCTTTATTATTAACCTCCTTAATACTATTCTTATTAATACTATCTCTAGTACTTAGAATCTCTTCTATAGTACTATAACTTTATTCTCTAATATTCTCCTTAGACGTCTTACTTAGATAGATCTCTATAAGGACTTTCTCCTTCTCTTTATAGTCTAGATTAAAAAGTTGAGTCTTTTAACTAAATAGATATTATCGTAAATATTGGTATAGAGATAGTAATCTCTAGCTAACTTAATATTATTACTAATAGTAGTATAGCTCTTAGGATATACTATACTACTATCGAGAAATAGATAAATGAAAGCTATATCTAATCTTAGTATATAATAAGACTTTATTATATTTCTTAAACTTACTATAGTCTCTAAAGTATAGCGAGTATCTCAGAATATAAAGACTAAGATATTAGATTCTAGAAACGATATTACTATTATTTAAAGAGTTAATATAGGCTCGAATATCTAGACGATAATTAACCTTATCTAAATTATTAATAGAGAAGACAAAGGCTATAAATATTAGTATATAGACTTGATATAGTATACTAGACTATAATACCTTTAATTCTCTTATATTGCTTAATATCTCGTTTCTTAATATACCTTATAAAGTAGGCGATCCGTAGTTAGTTTAAATATTCGATAATTTCTTTATCGTATTTCCCTTTACTACTTACTAAGCTATTAATAATAGCTCTAATAGTTTATCTATTTTACTATACTCCGCTATAGAAGTCTTATTAATAAACTTATTAATAAAAGTAATAGAGGTTAAAATATCGTTAAAGATATATATTGTAATAATAATCTAATTAGTATATAAACTATTTTCTTTCTATTACTTACTTACTTAACTACACTAACAAGGGTAGTGGAAATGGAATCAGGGATCCCACTAGTCAAACAATACCTCAAGGGACTAAGACACCAATATGCGGCAAAGACAATAGAATACCTAGCCTAATAGACTATCCAAAAGGCACTAGACAAGATAAAAGCCTAGTGCATTAGGACTAGGAGGCTAGATAGACTACAAATGACTCCCTAGAAAGCTAAGGACCTAGAGCAATATAGAGTCCTAATAAGGGAAATGCTAGAGAAGGAGCTTCGAAGACTAAACATAAGGCTAAAGGAAGACAAGCTAAAGGAAAAGAAACAAAGCCTAGCAGAATCAATTGCTAGATACCTATAGGAGTAGGAATGGAATAAAACACAAGTTAGACTAGGAACCCTAAAGGCACTAATCAAATTTGGTTAATACAACTACTAACTCTACAAGGACCTAAACAGGGCCGAAGCAAGCCTAGCCATCTAAATTAGATCTAAACACATTGGACTCAGATCTTACTTGTTTAGAAGAAACGTCCTAGGAATCGAAAGTAGAGCTTGCTAATATAGCTACCAATCTTAGAACCCTAAGCATATACTACTAGTCTACCCCTAATAGTTAGAAGGCAGAAGTAATTAGAGACTAAAAGCAATGGAAAGGGAATATAACAAGCTAATCTAAAGCAAAGAAGACCTAAGGAGGATAGTAAGGTAGATTATTAAATAGGGATTCGTGTAACAATTTGCACTAGCAAGGGAAACCGAGGAGTAGATAAGAAGGAGGGAAGAAGAGGGGGAAAGGAGGGTAGGGTAGTAGGCAAGGTAGTTAGAGGGTAACAACCATAACACTAGTATACCCTAGAGGAAGGAAAGCAAAGAAACGAGGAAGAACAATACTTGTAAATAGGACAGGAGGGAGGTTTTTACTAACCAAGTTGGTTTCCTACCCAAAACAATATATAGAAACAGACCTGCATAGGCCGAAAGGCACTACAATAGGCAAATGAAATATCTATCTATCTATCTATCTACTTACTTACTTAGTATAGTCGTAGTATAGTATACTATAGTATATTATAGACTCTAGAGTATATAGTAGAGTATAGAGTAGTTAGTAGTAGTCTAATATACTAAGATAATATAGAGAAAGAAATTTAAGTCTAGAAGAATAGAAGCTAAGTATATATTTTACGCTCTCCTCTCGAATTTAGGTTTAGATTCTTCCTAGATATAAATATAGAAGTTCCCTTTATATTCCCTTAGCTAAAAGGCTTAGAGAACTTAGTTTTAATATAAGGATTCTAGTTTATAGTCCTACTTTTCGCTACTTATTTAGGAGATTTAGAAGATTCTATTAAATATTAACTTTCTAGTTTTCTTTAGACTAGAGTAGTATATAGACTTACGGCCTATTTTAGGATTTATAAGTATTCTCTTTAGTATTATATTAGTTATCGTAGGGTTAGCTTTAGATAAAAGTACGATAGAAAGAATAGTAGATATTCTAATAATAATTATATTACTAAATAGTCGATTAGATATAGAAAAATATAAAGATTATACTTATATAGGCTATATAATTTAATAGTCTCTATATAAGTAGTAACTACTAATAGTAATAGTATATTACTAAATAGTCGATTAGATATAGAAAAATATAAAGATTATACTTATATAGGCTATATAATTTAATAGTCTCTATATAAGTAGTAACTACTAATAGTAATAGTAAATTACTAAATAGTCGTTACTATTACTATTACTATTACTATTACTATTACTATTACTATTACTATTACTATTACTATTACTATTACTATTACTATACGATTTGTATAACGTAGTACTATTACTATTACTATAGCCTATTAAGCTTTACTATTTTACTATTTACTTTTACTATTACTATAGCCTATTAAGCTTTACTATTCTACTATTTACTTTTACTATTACTATTTACTAAGGCTTGCCTATCTCTACTATACGATAATAATATAAGCTATAATTATAATATATAGCCTAAATGAAAGCGTATAGTCTATAGTATATACTATTTTAATATTAAGTATATAGGTCTAGTAATTATAAAGAAACAATATCTTAAAAATAGATATTAAAAACTCGGAAGTATATATTACGAAGTATCTTAGTAACTAACTAAGATACTATAATACGGCATTTACTATATTACGTAGCTACTATAACTATAAGAAGCTATAAGACGCTCTATATAGAAGATAGTATAGAGAATAGTATTAGGTAAGTATTATCGGATCCTTAAACCTCTATTCCTTTATAGTTTAAGTATTTTCGTACTAGGTAAATACTTAAATAGTATGTATTAGTAGTAGTAAATTCTTGCATTGCTATACTATTCCAACTACTAGACAAGTAGCTATCTCTATCTATTCTTAAAGGTAAAAGCCCTCTACCTATAGCCTCCGGTACAAAACCCTTTATCTCCTTCCTACTTTGTAGGATTCCATCCCTACTATTGATATCTATTTAGACTATAGGATATAGAGAGGATCTCTATAGCTCCTTCCTCTTACTAGACTCCTGTTTCTACTTCCTACCTTCCTCCTCCTCCTTTTCTAGTTCTTCCTTTATAAGTAAGAACTATTCTAGGAGGCCCTTCTTAATTATCTACCTAGTTACTTCGTTTAGGCCTCTCTTAGTGTAGGTAAGCTCCTACTATAATAATCCTATCCTTTAGATAAGTTAGTTCCTTATCCTTTGTCTCTCTAGGTAGAAGAGTATAACATGCCTAGGTATCTAGGCCCTATATTTATATATATACTCTAGTATCTTGCCTAGGACCCTCCTCCTTGTTAGGTATGCATTTAGGCCAATATGTTCGGTTCTAATTAGTGTTACTATTGTGCTTTACTTCCTTAACTATCCTTAGTATATTTCCCTACCTTTTAGCCCTTCCTACTAGGCTATAGGGAGTTGTTAGCCCTATTGGGATGCCTACCTTTTCCTAACTAAGCCCCATTATATGTTCCATTTCTAGTACATCTATTAGTACTTAGGTATTATTCCTCCCTATTAGATGTGTTCCCTAGTCTATCTATTAACCTATTCTACTATCTATCTCTACCTTGTCTTTAGGTCTTGTGCCTAGGCTATGCCCCTATTCCTCCTACATTCCCCTTAGACCTTTTTGTACCTCTCCTAGATAAACTTAGTAATAGGTTTGTCCTCTATCTTAGCTAATTGTTGTCTTACTATCTCTTATATATATAGAGAGATAGGTAGGATTTGTGTTTCCCTCTAAAGGACCCCCTCTACTACACTCTTGTATACTCCTATAATATGCCTTAGTACCTAGTTTTAGATCTTTTCTAGCCCTAAGGTAGCCCCTTTTCTATGTCTAGGTAGACCTTCTAGTATTATCTAGACTTTAGCTCCGTACGTTATTATAGGCCTTACTATAGCTATGTATAGGTGTTTTGCCTTTTAGAATAATGCTCCCTATATAGATTTGCAAAGCCTCTAGAGTAAGGATATCTAGGACATGCCTTTCTCTACTACTTTCTTAATATATAGGCCCTACTATAGTTTCGAATCTACCTAAACTCCTAGTAGTCTAAGGGATAGCGTAGGTCCCTCCTCAAACCCTATTATATTAACTATAGCTTATAGGTTATATCTTATTCTACTCCTAGTAAAGTAGATTAGTTAGTACTTTTATAGTATAAAAGTAGCTCCGTACTTAGCTACCTATTATATACATTTGTCGTATACTATCCCTAACTTTCTATAGTTCCCTTCTATAGTTTTTCCGTATATAAGGATATTAGAGCTATCTACAAATCCTATTACTATAGTTCCCTTACCCTTAAGGCTAGGGAGGAGTATAGATATAAAGAATAGGAATAGGATTAGTAAGAGGGTTAATCCTTGTAGTATTCTAGTTATTTAGGGCCTCGCCTAATCTATATATTCTCTAAGCTTAAGGCATATAGTCCTATCCTAAAGGAATAACTAGATAAACTATACAATATATCGTAGGTATACTTTTATCTTAATATTATGTATTAGTCTCTAGTATAATATATTGTCGAATACTCCTAATATGTCTAGGCATAGCATTAATACTACTATTGTTAGGTCCGTTCTCTAGACCGTTTAGACCTATTCTATTATTAGCTCTAGGGCTAATATAGTAGATCTTCCTAGTCTAGCTCCTATTTAGGACTAGGGAAGGAGATCCCTAGCCTCTACTTCTTTGCTTATTCTCCCTATAAATTATAATAATAGCCTCTAGGACCTTTGCTAGGGTGTTTAGTAGTACTATAGGTCTATACGCTCCTAGTTTAGTATAGTCTAGCTTCTATAGCTTCTTTAAGATAACTATTGTAGAGTGTTTAAAGGGTTTAGGATAGTATCCTTGTTAGAGGCATACTATAAAGAACCTATATAGCATATGTCCTAGTTCCTATCGACATTCCTTAAGTATTAGGTTAACGATCTAATTAGGCCCTAGGGCTTTACCCTTAGGGAGCCTATTAAGTATCTTCTAGAGTTCTCCTATTTGGACTTCTTCCTCTATCTAGAATAGGCTCGGGTAGGATACGTTTTGTATGTCTTCTAAGTCGGCTTGCCTTAGCTCGGGGAAGAAGTGTTAGGCTAACGCCTCTACTTTCCCTTAGTTTTCTATTTATATTGTACTATCCTTATTCTTAAGCTCTAGGAATTGTAGGAGGGGGTGCCTCTATCCTACCCCTTCTCTAGCCTATTTTACTAGCTTCTATATCCTATTCGGGTCCTTAGTAATTTCTTTAACTATATCCCTCTAGCCTAGGTCCCTATCTTTCCTAATCTACTTACCTTTAGCCTATAAGGCTATTAGGTATACCGCTAGGTTCCCTTCTATTCTATCTTATCTCTATACCCTCTTTAGGTATCTTATCTTCTTTACTACCTTACTATACTCCTTTAACTAGGTTGTTTTAGTATACTTAGATAGTTTGGCCTTAGGGATGTCCTCTAAGATTATCTTAATAAGCATCTCTTAGATCTCTTAGGCTATTTTATTAAGCTATTATAGTATGTCTATTACTCTAGTAGAGATTTCTTATACCTCCTTCTTTACTCTAGTCCTAATCTTATCCTAGTCTACCTTTTTCTACTATAGCCTTTACGTCTAGGCTCTAGTATTAGTCTAGGCCTATAGGATCGTAGTTTGGACTAGTATATAGTCTAATCCTGTTTCTAGGTCTATCCTTGTTTTGTATTCCTATATATCTTATTAGATTCCTATAGTCCTAAATACTAGGTCTAGGGTCTAGTAGCTCTTAGGAGTCTCCTATATAACTATGCCTAGCTCTAGTAGTAGGTCGAGGTTAGTGTTTTCTATAATAGTAATGAGGTAGTCTACTACCTAGTATTAGTTCTAGGTATTGTTCCCTCCCTACCTAGGGTAGTATAGATTAAAATCCCCTAGTAGGATAGTCTCTTCCTCCTCTTTTCCCTAGGTTATATCCTCTATTAGTAGGAGGGTACCTAGGGCATAGTCTCTTATAGGACTAGACGGGTTGTAGTAGTTTATAATGTTAACCTATCTCCCTCCTACGAGGAGTCTAACTATAATTATGTCTCCCGAGTATTCTTTTATAGTCTATGTTTATATACTAATTTCCTTAGATACGTATATAGCAACCCTTAGGTATACTATTCCTAGGAGTATAGTATAGTATCCTAGATATACTACCGTGTTCCTATTGCTAGGGCTAATCCATAGTTCCTAGATTGCTATTATCTAGTATTCTTCCGGGTTTAGCTATTAGAGGAAGGGGATTTAGATCTTGTTTGTACTATGGTTAGTATTATACTATAGGATAGTAAGCTTCCCTTAACTACTGTTTATCCTAGGCGTTCTAGTATGCCTATATGTCTTCTATCGCTTCCCGGCTTTAGCTTTAGCTTAGTTACCCTTCTTAGCTTATAGCTAGGGGGAATAGGAAGGAGATCTTAGTACTCTATAATCTACCCGCTAGGGTAGTAGAGTTTGTGCCTATTAGTCTCCCTAGTAGTCTTCTTAACCTATCGTCTATGTCTAGGTCTAGGCTTGTACTTCTAACTTTTCTCTTAGATCTAATAGTTATCTACCCTTCTAAGTCTTTTAGGTCTTTTAGGTAGGTTAGGTAGTTCTAACTCTTAGTTACTTAGTCCCTAAAGGCCCTTACTTTCGTAATAGCTACTTGTTTTACCTTGCATAATACTAACTATACTATATAGATACCTTAGTAGTTACTACATTTTCTTATTATTCCTTAGTATTCGTCTATTCTATATAGTCCTACGCATTTTCCGCATACCTATTCGGCTCTATAGTACTTTGCAATATGCCTAAATTGCCTATACCTTAGGCATTGTATAGGTCTCTACTTCGGATTAAATTCCTCTACTATAAGAAGGGTACCTTAGGATATAAGGCCTTTCTATATAATTTCTCTTGCTTAAGCTAAGCTCTATATATTTAGGATAATAGAGGAGTATACCTTACCTTCTATAGCCTTCCGGCTCTTTAGCTAAGCTACTTAGGATATCCTAAGATTCGGGTAGAGTCTTCCGTTTTCTTCCTATATCCTATAGATATAGCTTAGGTCCCTCGGGTTAAATCCTACGGCCCTAAAGCTATAGACTAGTACTTAGTATACTAGAGCCTCTACTATAGTACTAGGGAGTGTCTTCTATATCTACCCTAGTTCATTCGTTAGCTTGTCTTTAGTAGGTTTAGATACTAAAAATACCCGTAGGTCGCTACTTTCAAGTTTCTTAATAGCGATTACCCCTAGGTCTTTAAGTCCCTAAAGTATCTCTTAGTTAGTAAGGCCTTTTATCTTTTCTTACTCTTCTCTATAGCTAACTCTTATTATAATTATATAACTTTTAAGGGGGATTTTCTATATACTTAGTATAGCTAGCTAGCCTTAGGAGGTAGCCTATACCTATATTCTTGGTTCGGGTATTTTCGTAGTTTATAGGTTCTATAGATAGGTTCGGAGGGTGTCTATAGTATCGGTATCTTTCAATTAGTATAGGAGCTAGGTCTAGGCTCGCTAGAGGAGGGAGAGGAGGGATAGGGAATCTAGGGCCTAGGGAGTATCTAGTACCTTTTAAATGTCTTCTATTAGGGTTTGTAGGTTCTTTTAGATATTTCTACTCGTTTTTAGCTAATTAGGCTATTCTTTCGGGCCTTTAGGGCCTAGTTTAGGTATTAGTTAGCCTTTAGTCTAGCTTTAGGGTAGAGGCTAGATCCCTCCCTCCCTCTACCTTTCCTCGGGTCTACTATCGCGGTATTGTTTCTAGGAAGGTACATTCGTATCTCCTATGCTCGTAGGCGCTAGCGCCTTAGCCTAGGAGTTAGATATGTTTTTTTTTCTCTATATATATAGGAGATAACAAAGCAATAAGTAGTTAAGATCAAATAGTATATATTAGTATAGTAATTACTTGGATAGTAACGGATTAGTAATATTAGCTAGTATTTCTAAAATAGTAATTTTCTAAGATATTAGTATATATATTAATATAGTAATTACCTAGATAGTAAAGTATATACTACCTCCCTAAAATAATAAATCCTATATATTAAAGTATACCTAAATACCTATAAGTAGAAATATTAATATCTAATTCTTATATATATTTATAAGTAGATAGCTCTATATATCTATAATATACGAGCGAAGCTTCTACCTTACGACTACGTAGTTATATTACTTCTATAATATAGCTAGATATTCGCTATCCTATTATAGGTAGCCGTTATTATAGGTAGGCTATCGTTATTATAGATAGGCTATCGTTACTATAGATAGGCTATTATTACTATAGATAGGCTATCGTTACTATAGATAGGTTATTATTACTATAGATAGACTATTGTCGTTATAGGTAGGCTATCGTTACTATAGGTAGGCTATCTAGTATCGTTACTATAGGTAGGTTATCGTTACTATAGGTAGGCTATCGTTACTATAGATAGGCTATTATTACTATAGATAGGCTATTATCGCTATAGATAGGCCTCTTTCTATCTAAGTAATTACTATACTAATATATACTATCTAAGTAATTTCTATACTAATATAGTAGTAAATTCTTGCATTGCTATACTATTCCAACTACTAGACAAGCAGCTATCCCTAACTATTGTCGAAGGTAAAAGCCCTTAGCCTATATCCTCCGGTACAAAACCCTTCATCTCCTTCCTTCTTTATAGGATTCCATCCCTACCTTTAGTGTCTGTTTAGGCTATAGGACATAGAGAGGATCTCTATAGCTCCTTCCTCTTACTAGGCTCCTATTCCTACCTCCTACCATCCTTATCCTCCTTTTCTAGCTCCTCCTTTGCGAGGGAGAACTGTTCTAGGAGGCCCTCCTTGATCATCTACCTAGTTACTTCGTTTAGGCCTCTCTTAGTCTACATAAGCTCCTACTATAATAACCCTACCCTTTAGATGAGTTGGTTCCTTATCCTTTGTCTCTCTAGGCAGAAGAGTATAACATATTTAGGTGTCTAGGCCCTATATCTATATATATACTCTAGTGTCTTGCCTAGGACCCTCCTCCTTGTTAGGTATACGTTTAGGCCAATATGTTTAGTCCTAAGCAGGGTTACTATTATGCTTTGCTTCCTTATCTATCCTTAGTATATTTCCTTGCCTTTTAGGCCTTCCTACTAGGCTATAGGGAGTTGTTAGCCCTATTGAGATGCCTATCTCCTCCTAACTTAGCTTTCCCATTATGTACTCCATTTCTAGTATATCTACTAATGCTTAGGCATTATTCCTCCCTATTAGATGTGTTCCCTAGTTTACCTACTAACCTATTCTACTATCTATCTCTACCTTGTCTTTAGGTCTTATGCTTAGGCTATGCCCCTACTCCTCCTACACTCCCCCTAGACCTTTTTGCACCTCTCTTGGATATACTTAGTAACTAGTTTATCCTCTATCTTAGCTAATTGTTATCTTGCTATCTCTTATACGTATAGAGAGATAGGTAGGATTTGTATTTCGCTTTGGAGGACCCCCTCTACTACGCTCTTGTATACTCCTATAATGTATCTTAGCGCCTAGTTTTGGATCTTTTCTAGCCCTAGGGCAGCTCCTTTCCTATGTCCCGGTACTCCTTCTAGCGTTATCTAGACTTTAGCTCTATATGTTATTGCGGGCCTTACTACTGCCGTGTATAGGTGTCTCGCCTTCTAGAATGATGCTCCCTATATAGATTTGCATAGCCTCTAGAGTAAGGACATCTATGACGTGCCTTTCTCTACTGCTTTCTTAATGTATAGGCCCTATTGAAGTTTCGAGTCTACCTAGACTCTTAGTAGTCGGAGAGATAGGGCGGGTCTATCCTTAAACCCTATTATGTTAACTATAGCTTATAGGTTATGTCTTGTCCTACTCCTAGTAAAGTGTATTAGTTAGTACTTCTATAGTATAAAGGTAGCCCCGTATTGAGCCGCCTATCGTATGCATTTGTCGTGTACTATCTCTAGCTTTCTATAGTTCCCTTCTATAGTCTTCCCGTATACGAGGATGTTAGAGTTATCTACAAACCCTATCGCTATGGTTCCCTTGCCCTCTAGGTTAGGGAGGAGTATAGATACAAAGAATAGGAATAGGATTAGTAAGAGGGTTAATCCTTGTAGTATTCTAGTT
>LFZO01000819.1:0-18445 GCA_001578225.1 Pseudocercospora musae
TAGACTTTAGCGAGAATCTATATAAGAACCGTCGCACGTAATAAAGGAACGGAAGGGTAGCTATTAGCGCTATGCTATAGAAAGAAATGACTGCTCTGTCCTCAAGGACTACGATACTAGTAGCATACATAGAAGAAATGACTAGTTTGTCCTTTAGGACTACGATAATGGTAGTATACATAAATGACAATATGTTCTCTATCTCGATATTTCGCAATTTCCGCTTTTCTAATGTTTCTATTGTTCGCTATAAACCTATTGAATTTTTAGGTTTAAACCCGGACAAACTTCCGGTTTCCTAAGATTAGACCTAGACAAATGGGTTAGGTTCGGTTTTGAACCCGAACCTAACCCGAACTAACCTACTAGGACGTCTAAGTATAATAGCTATAGCACTTTAGGAAAATCTCCTAAAAGTAGCTACAAAGTATATATTAAAGAAAAAGAAGGCAAAGAAGCCTAGTAATAATAAGCTAGTTACTTTGAACTAAGTATTAAATAGTAAAGATACTTAACTATAGAGGTAAGCTATTATTAATAAGTTGAAATTACTTATAAAACAATAAGCCCTTATCTAGATTAGAGCTAATCAACTCTCTAAGGGGAGAAAGCTAATAAGAGGAAGATAGGTCTAGAAGATTAAACGCCTCCCTAATAGTATAGTTGAAAAGTATAAGGCTAGGTATATAGCTAAAGGATTTACCTAAAGAAAGGGTATTAATTATAAGCATACTTTTGTACCAATACTAAGGGCTATAACTAGTAGGTTCTACTTAGGACTAGTAGTAGCCTTAAGGTTGAAAAGATACTAAGTAGACGTTTAGACTACATTTCTTGAACCTAAAATAGATAAGCCAAACTTTATGTTAGCCCTAGAGGGTTTATACCTTATTAGAAAGAATCTAGAAGAGTTCCTATATGTTAAAGTTAGAAAAGAACTTTATAGGATAAAACAATTAGTATCCCTATAGTACTATAATACTATAGACACTTTAAGAAGCCTTAGACTTAAGATAATAAAGAGTAATAGCTATCTCTTTATTAGAAAAGGAATTATGGTTATCCTTTATATTAATGATTTCTAGATCTTTAGAAGAAACTAGAAGGATATTAATAATCTTATTAATAGCCTAAGAAAGAAGTATACTATTAAGATTGTTAAGACTAACCTATTCCTTAGTCTTGATATCTAAGAAGACTAGAACTTCCTAAAGGTATCTTAGAAGTATTATACTCTTAAGAAACTAAAGAAGTATAGACTTAATAAGTACAAGTCTATTAAGTATCTACTTAACAAGCTACTATATACATTTGATAGAGAATGCATAGTAGTAGACTATAAACTCTTTAATAAATTCATTAGAGGGCTCTAATAGCTTTTAAATTAGATAAGGCTAGATATTACTATATCTACGAACTATCTTGCTAGGTTTCTTTCAAATCCTAGACCTAGATATGTTAATATAGCTAAACATATCTAGAAGTACATTACTAGAACACCTAAAAAGTGCCTAGTATTTAAGAAGGGTAGTACTACTAAGTTAGGATTAGAGATATATCTTGAAGCTTTTATATAGATCTACTCTAATACTAATTTTGCTACTAACCTAGGTATAGCTAGATTAGTTTTAGGATTCCTAGTACTTATGTCTAGAGTACTAGTTATCTAGAGATTATAGCTTTAGAAGGAGGTTGTCTAGTTAAGTACTAAGGCTAAATATGTTTCTCTAAATAAAGTAGTAAGGGAGCTTAGATAGCTTAGGAATCTTTTAGATAAAATTAAGAGATTTACTAGTCTCTCAATAAAGTATATAACAATTAATGTTAATAACTAGTTAGTAATCCACCTTATAGAAAACTATACAAATTTAGGAAGAAGTAGGCATACTAATCTAAGAAATTACTACTATAGGGAATAGTTCGATAAGGGCAACATTAGGGTTAAATATATTAATACCTACTATCAAATAGCTAACTACCTAACAAAGCTAAGGTCAAACAACTAAATCCTATAAGGTAGGATTCTCTAAGTTATTCTTTTGGAATTTCATTTGTTCTAGAACTAGAAGACAAACTCAATACATTTATTTACTAGGGTTAAATATATTAATACCTACTATCAAATAGCTAACTACCTAATAAAGCTAAGGTTAAACAACTAAATCCTATAAGGTAGGATGCTCTAAGTCATTCTTTTAGAATTTCATTTATTCTAGAACTAGAAGACAAACTTAATACATTTATTTATATTTCATTGAAATCAATCTTAAAACCAAGTATAGAACTTTTTAGCCTAGATATTATTCAATAACCTAGGCTCTAAACTAAAATACTAGGAAACAAACTAAGCTTAGTATAGTTTTTAGATCTTCTCCGGTATAACTAAACTAACTAACTACAATTAAGGATAGCGGTACCTACTACCTCTAAAAGTAGAACTATTAGCAAACCTCTAGTAAAAATCGGATTCAATACGCCTAATAGTATAATGTATAGCCTCTATTACTTTACTATTACTATCCCTTAATAAATAGTTAAAGTTGATAATAATCTATCTACGCTATAAACTATCTCTACTAATAAAGATCTCCCGAGCTCGATTAATAATAACTATATTCGGTCCTAGTATACTACTTAAGCCTTAAGACCTAACTAAATTAGCCCTTAAGCGAGCTAACTAAGAACGAGGAGTTAACTAGTATCTAGAAGTACTATAACGGCTATACTAAAGTCCCTATCCATTATTAATATAGGCATTGTAAAAGAAAGTATTACTAGCTAAGTTTGTACGCTAGATCTTATTATATCTAATAAACACCTTGCCTTATGTATTGTTTGCATAGTACTCGCAAGGAGGAGTCTACTATACAATACTAGTACTTGCTTTAGCTAAAAGGCTAGGCAAGTAGTTAATATAGCTACTTATATTAATAGAACCCTAGCTATTAAATCTAGGATACTAGACTAAAGGAATTAGATTACTAGTAGTATTGTTAAAGAAACCTATCTACTAGGAAGATAGCTTTATAGGCCAACTAATGCTATTACTACGGTTCTAGGCCTTAAGTATCTATTAATACTAGTTAAGGTTAACCTTGCTTAAATGAAATCTAGAGACAAAAGTAGTATCTACTATAGCCTAGAGCTAACTATTAGTTATGTTTATAGTAGCTATAATGAATCCTATTAAGAGTTAGAAGAGATGTAACCTAGTCTAAATAACAAGCAAATTGCTTAATGTTGCTAGAGTTAGTATAGAAAGAAGAAAGTCAAGTTTAGCCTTAAAGGTTAAAGAACTTATAAGTACTAAGGTTAAGGATATAAGGTATCTATACTCAAGCTATTTAGTAAACATGTAACTACTTAAAGAAGTAAAGGAAAGCATAGGAACAATCTAACTTGGTTAAGCAAGCTAATAGGCTATAAGGGCCTAAAGGAAGTAAAGAAGTAACTAATCTAAGGACAATAAGGATACTAATCTAAAGTTAGGAACTAACTAGAGTTAAGCTAAAGGAGCTTGTAACCTTTATTAAGGCATAAGCTAAAGTATGTATAGTATATAAAGCTACTAAAGTAAAGGGCAATTAGCAAACTTATAAGTAACTATTAACTAACTAACTAAAGGGGAGTATTGTATATTAGTTAGTATACCAAGGTAATAGGGGAGGACCGATAATAGGTAGCCTTTAAGGATACTAATTTAGGGTTATTGTTATAGACTTATTTAGTCTATTATAGACTAACTTAGGGTTACTAACAAGAACACATAAAGGTTAACTAGTTAGCTACCTTCTATAGTTTATACAATTTAGTAGGCAATTTACGAATGTCTCGGTCTATACTATTAATTTATAACAAAAACCTCTACTCTCCGTTATATTATTAGGGATACTAAGCCCTACCCTTATTTATACTAGTCTTTTAAACATTAAGAGGTTCCCTATATCTCTATTACCTTAACTAGATTATGTCTACTTCCTCTAGTTAGTATCCTTTATTAACTCGTTCCTTTATAGCTTTAAACTAGGTAGGAGGGAAATCTAGTTTAGGGAATAGAATAGTATCTCTATCCCTTTCCTCCCTTTCCTCCCTCTCCTTTAAATACGAATTATTAGCTTTCCTCCTACTTTCTAGTTAACTTCTATATTAGCTCTTTACTAAGCTATAAACTATCCCTATCCTTACTTAGTATCTAGTTATATAACCTATACTACTAGAAATTGGATTTCCTATATTAGTTTCTATACTTAGGTATTCTTTATAGGCTACCTTATATATAGTATAAGGAGTAGTTTATATTAGATACCTAGCCTTTAGAACTAGCGTTTATGCCTCTAGGGTAAAAGCTAGAGGCTAGGGAGTAAATCTAGGGCTATACTCCCTTAGGGACTATAGGCTATAGGGTATACTAAGTACTTTATCCTCTATATTCCCTCCTCCTTTAGGTAGTTATTAAAACCTCCTCTTTAGTTATTCCTCCTTTCTCTTTAGGATAATTAGTCCTAGGTTACTACGCTAGTTCCTTACCTCTAGGGTAGATTCCCTCCTTAGAAAGGTTGGCCTATCGACTCGGTATTAGTTCTTATGCTAGTTGTGGCCGCGCTAGGCTCGATAGGTAGTCTAGACAGTTTTCTAAACAGCTAGTCGCCTTAGAGCTAGACTCCTTTTACCCGGGCGCCTTGTATCGCCTTCCTAGGTAGCGCCGGCGGGCGGGAGAGATTTAGCTCTATCGACGCCGACGACAACGTCGTCGTCGCCTCTAGGTTCGTAGCTAGCACCGCGTACAGGTACTCTCCTTCGCTGGCCTAAGGGCGAAAATACGATCTCGGATGTCTGAGCACAACGTATCGAAGTAGGTCTCGAGGCACTTTCTGAACTCGCAACCTCCGCCAGCAGTAGTGCTGCCGTGTTCTCCAGCTGAACTTGTTTGGAGGATCTTTATAGGACGTATATCCTCTTCAGACAAAGGCAGGTACTTCAGCTTACGCATACTGACTGCACAGCCTCTCGAGTCTCTGTGAGATTGTCGAAGGTGTCTAGGAATTCCAGTACTTGAATGAGTTTTCGCCATTCGCACGCACAGAGAAAGAGTCTGGCTGTGATGTGTGTAGGCTACGAATCATGGCGGCGTCCAGTACACGACACATGACATTCACCCACTTCATCTCAAGACTATGTCGAGAATGACCTCAAGTGTTTAATTTTGAGAAACGAGAGGATGTTGGACGTCCTGTTAAGTCGATGAGACAGGAACCCGCTCTTATCGATAAGATTCGCTCCAAAAAGCTGTTTCGCCTTCTACACCTCGCGACAACCGCGATCACTCCCTCAGCTCTTGCTCCAGCGTGGTCGCAAACTACAAGCAATCATGTCAATACCGCAATGGAAGACTGATCTCATCGAGCTAGCTCTCAAGGCCGACATCCTGGGCTTCGGTTCCTTTACACTCAAATCTGGTCGAACAAGCCCATACTTCGTCAACTGCGGTCGCTTCTCGAACGGCCGCTCCGCCAAAGCAATCGCCGACGCATACGCTCGCACAGTCGAAGATTACGGACGAGCGAACAAAGACTTCGGCTTCGACGTGATATTTGGGCCCGCCTACAAGGGTATTCCCATCGCAGCAACTACAACATATGCTCTGCAATTGCAAGACGAGAAACGGTGGGGAGACGTGGGATATAGCTTCAACCGTAAAGAAGCGAAAGACCATGGCGAGGGAGGTACAATTGTTGGGGAGAGCATGAAAGGCAAGCGGGTTGTCATTATCGATGATGTGATCACTGCGGGTACTGCCATACGAGAAGCAATCGATATCATCAAGGCGCAAGGTGGAACGCTAGCAGGTATCGTTGTGGCGATCGATCGACAAGAGAAGATGCCATCACAAGGTGAGAAGGAGGGCAAAGGTGATGACGGTTCAGCGAGAGGAAGTGCCATTGGTGAAGTGCGGAGAGAAACTGGCGTTCCAGTGCTCGCCGTCCTTACGCTGGATGATATTGTTGAGGCTGTCAAGAAGCTGGGAATGCATGAGGAGGTCAAGCAGATGCAAAATTACAGGAGTCGATACGGCGCGAGCGATTGAAACGTCGCCTCATACCATGCGATACGCCCACCACGAAAAAGTGTCACTTGAGCGAGGCGTTGGGAGTGATCAGGACAAGATATATCCCAAGCGAGTAATTTCACCTCTTCATCTCCTTCTCAATTTCCAAACGCCGTATCCTGCTCCAACGACCACTAGGCCCACAGGGATCACCATGTTCCTCAGAAGTGATTGCTTTAAGGCGTATATCAATGCCGTACCGTCCTCACATCGCTTTGCCAGTGAGGAGTGACTGCTTCAAGGCTGCACGTAACTTGGAAGGACGAATTAGATTCCTGATTTCGCAAGAGCCTCGCCGGGCAACATCCCCTGAGAAACACCCAGCAGGTCGGTAGAAGAGAAAACCATGATTACAATTCACGCCTGCTAATCATCTCACACAACTACTCCATAAAGAAAAGCTTCAATTGCCGGATTCCACCGAACGTTTCGAGCTTGCGCTATCATTGTCTCATGCCATCGTCCCAGTATACCACTTTCTTTACGATCCGTACGCCTTCTTGATTTCGTTCTGGTACTTTTCGGTGATGCCCTTTCGGTTGAGCTTTTGGGCTGATGTGACGAGACCATTTTGAGGGGTCCATTCCTCATCGGCGAGAACGACACCCTCAATGATTTCAATTCCAGAGAGACCGCCCTTCTTTCCCGCGTCTTGCATCGCCTTGAGTACTGCGCTGTTGACCCTCTCGTTGTGGCAAAGGTCTTCGAGGCCGTGACCTTGTACACCGTTGTCACTTGCGAGCTGCTTCAGTGCTGGCTCTGCCGGAACGACGATCGCGACTGGCTTGTTCTTGTCTTGCTGTGCGAAGACACAGATGTTACCGACCACAGAACACGATCGGTAGACAGACTCAAGCTTTTCAAGAGCGATGTACTCGCCGTTGAGAGTCTTGACCAGGTTCTTCTTGCGATCGATGATGCGCAGCTGGCCATAGCTGTCGAACTCACCGATGTCGCCCGTCTTGAACCAGCCATCGTCTGTGAAGGATTCCTTGGTCTCCTTCTCCAGATCCAGATAGCCAGATGTGACTGACGCTCCACGAATCCAAATCTCACCTTGAGGCGGATTGTTGGTGGAGTAGTAGCCAGCATCTGGGAAGTCGACAAGCTTGACTTCCGCAGAACCAGGGATCTCACCGAGTGCAGAGTCGGTCCAGGAAAGAGGGTCCATGAGAGCACCCATAGCGGCAGTCTCAGTCAGACCATAACCAGAGATCATAGGCGCGATACACATTGAGATGAAGCGTTGTGTCTCCTTTGCCACAGGTCCACCTCCGTTCATGCAGATACGCAGTCTTCCACCAGTGGCCTCTGCGACCTTCTTGAACACGACATTGTCGACAATGCTTGTTCCGACGCCAGCGAGTGGCAGATAGCTCGAGTTGTTCATCATGAAGGTCTTTGCGCTCATCGCTCCCCAGAACATGTTTCTGGAGACAGGATTAAGCTTCGCGACCTTGGCTTGAATACCCTTCTTGACAGTCTCCCACACAGCCGGCACACCAACAAGAATGGTTGGCTTGAATTCGGCAATGTCACCTCTGCAGTTGCGCATGGAATTGTCCGAGATTGTCTTTGGGTTTCCATAACCCATGCTGCCTCCCCAATAGAGACATGCTGACTCGAAGACGAATTCGAGAATGTGCGCAAGTGGAAGGTAGGTAAGCAGACCATCGCCTGGGCCGAGGTATGGCCCAACTATCACATCCACGCCAGCAATGGCTGCGACGACATTCTTGTGCGATAAGAGCACGCCCTTGGGTGCACCGGTCGAGCCTGAAGTGTACATGATGCAGCATAGATCTTCTGGCTTTGGTGGTGTTGGCTCAACCTTGTTGTCCTTGCCGAGCTGAATGAATTCGGTGAAGCTGTGCACAGTCAAGTGTGGGTGAGCTTCCTTCAGCTTCTTTACCACCTCTTCAGTTTGAGCTGCATCAATCTGTCTAGTTGGAGAGTCGTCGTCATTGTACACGACATGCTGAATGTCCTTCGAGTCGTTCAGCGGCTTGATGAGCTTCGTGAGGAGGTGCGGGTCGAGGAAGATAGCCTTGGCGTGTGTTTGCTGGAGTGAGTGCTTTAACCCTTCCTCTCCTAGCGTGTCGTACGCGGTCACGATGGGCATACTCTGGCTCTGCGCGCCATGTGCTGTTGCGAGCCAGTATGGATGTGTCGCTGCGAAAATGTGTACCCGATCCTGTGCCTTCATGCCTGACGTAAGATGTTAGCGACTTGACGGGCAGTGTTGCGCTGCACAACGTGGCCATTATATGCCACCTCAGATGGGGCTTGATATTGCTCACCCAGCGCGCGGAAACCGCATCCGACGTTGAGCGCCAGCTGCTCGTACTCGGCAAACGACATGTACTCGTACGGCGACAGCTCAAAGTAGGTCCATTTCTTGTCAAATTCCTGCTCCTTGCCATCCACCATCTTCTTCACCTTCTTGTTCTCCGTGTGCAGCTTGACGAGCTTCCTCCTGCCCAGGGCCTTGGCGTTGCCATACTTCTCGCTCGATCGCTTGAGGATGTCGTAGATGGTGTTGACGCCTGGCTCAGGCGTGGTCTTGAGTTCGTCCTTGTTCTTGACATTTCGTCGTGGTATCGTCTCGCCGTCGACCTTCTTGACGCCTGGCACTTCAACAGTAAAGGGCGGCTTCTTGTACATCCTTGGTTGGGGAACCATCTGCTTGAGGTCCCTGCGACTCATGATGTCGGCCATGGGTGCTGCTTTCGACGATGTGTGTTTGGAGGGTTGTGAGGTCGATGCACACGCGCTCTGCTGAGACAGTGGCAGGCAATCAAACGACATGCACGGAGACGGAGCAGGTCAGGTGTTGGAAGCTTGGGCGAGCCTTGGTCCGTTGCCACACGTCACCGGCTTGGCCAACAAGTGACAGCCTGACAGTGACAGGCACATTCAGGGGCTTGCAATGAGAAAGATGCTACAGTCCAGTATAATCATACACGATAACGAGGGCGATTGGAAGATCGAATGGCGGTGCAGTGCGGCTCTCACACCTGTAGCTGTCCTGTCCTGTCCCACGCAATGCTAGACAAGCTTTTCTCCAGCATTCAGCATGTCGACGAAGGTCAGGACTGAGAAGCAGCACTGAGCAGATGAAGGTCGGAAGATGATAATGACAGATCGCGCGCAGAAACTTTCCATCTGTTTTCACACTCAAGCCCGGCATCGTCACACGATCTGGGAATGCTCGATGCCAAGAGCAGTCTTCTCGAGTTGTCAATCGCTGGACGGGACTTCGAGATCCTACAGTCGCCGGGACTTCTTCAGTCGCATCGTGACGCTGGAACCACAGGAGCTGTTGTCTGGCAGTCTACCTCTCGCTTCGCAGAATGGCTTGCGAGTCCGGACAATGTGCTCTGGGCAAGTGGCCTGCTCAACGCAGACACCACCACCCTTGAGCTTGGCTGTGGCATTGCAGGCCTGCTTCCTGCACTTCTTTACGGCAAAGTCCGACGTATAGTGTCTACTGATCAAGCCTATCTTCTGAAAGCACTGAGGGAGAACCTGGCTACCAATGCAATCGCGAACCCGAATCCGTCATCCAAGCGCAGGCCAGGCAAGAAGCATGCATCGCCATCGAGCCACATCGACGTCTTCTCTCTCGACTGGGAGAAGGACGACGTCGGAAGCGTGATGCGTGTGAATGCACTGCCCTCAGGCGTCAATGTGCTTTTGGCTTGTGATTGCATCTACAACTATGCCCTGATCGAGCCCTTCGTACAGACCTGCAAGGACATATGCTCCCTGCGAACCTCCGGCGACCAATCTTTCCCGCCCACGCTGCTTGTCATTGTCCAACAGCTTCGTCAGCCAGACGTTTTTGAGCAGTGGCTCACCATCTTCCACAAGTCCTTCCACACCTGGCGGATACCGGATGCACTGCTCTGTTCCCGCTTGAAAAGTGACTCTGGATTTGCAGTCCATGTTGGCTTACTGCGACACTTCAGCAGCGGTCCTTAGGTGTGCAAAACCCGATCAAAAGCTCTCGATCGGCTTTGCGTCTGACGCATGCTAGAGCCCACCAGGTGATCAACCCAATTTTCGGCCTGGTCTTCGGAAACTGAACTATCACCTGCCGGACTTCAAAATGTCTTTGTCATGTCCAACTTTCTCTGCTCAGAGAAGAAATATGGAGATTTGCAATTCCAGCCGGATTCGAGGAAGTGGGTGGGTGTCGCAGGATGGGAGCAAGTCAACCCTTTCGGCTGCGGAATGAGACACACATCGCGCCAAAATACAATCCTGCCATGCATAGTTCGCAAATATTGCAGTTTAACTTGGCCATTTGTGATGCAGATCGGCAAGGCAAGAATACGAGCGTACCGTCCCAACGACGGTACAAAGGATGAAGGCTGGGTAGGTCCGCTCAGAGCTGACGCGTGTATCCTGTATAACACACATGTCGGAGTTGCAAGAGTCCTTCTCAAGACATCCTTGATTGAGACTTTTTGAGCTCGCCAGGACTTCATTCCAAATCTCGAAAATGCCTAGACTATTCTTGCTGTCGTAGCAAGCAAAAAGACTAAGCATCCATCGAGAAGCAACCAACGCCGTCTCATGATCGTAGAAAAGTGACGACGAGGCCAGATGAAATCTTAACTCTTTCAGATATGTATCATTCATTGAGATGTTCCATTCACTTTCTTAGGTACTTGCCACGAAGTAATAATACGACCATAAAAGGTGGAAAAAATCCCGACTCCTCCTTATTATACTCGGCGCATCTCAAAACAGCCTACTGCATAGCACACACGTCAATGACCTGAGATATAAAAGAGAGAAGTACAGTGATATCGATAAGATACTCAATATACACAAGGTCGAAAGTCCTACGAGCAGCTCGTTGCTCATCACTTCATAGATACATCAATAAAGCATACCCAGTCCTGCGAGCACGCTATCAAATATCCTTTCCAAGCGCCATCGCGCCGTTCTGTGAGTCCGGCATGCCTTCGTAATTCATTAAAGTATGCTTCACTGCTCCATCGTAGTGGGTTGCAGGTGTGTAGTAAGAGCTAGGCGTTGAGCCTTGTTCTGGTGGTGTCGAGGGTCGGCTGCGTTCGACGACGTCTTCGATCATTGTCTCGTCAAAGCCGGAGTCGGTATGTATAAATTCTCTGCTGGGCCATGTATCTCGCCGCCGAAGAGCTGGGGCTTTTGTAGACGCAGTGGTTGAGTCTACATGCGTGGCAGACTCACCAAGTGCCGATGTGCTGGCTGGCTCTGTGAGAGTTTCTGATGTGGACTTGCGCTCCAAAGGCTTGATCTCTGCTGCTTCGCTACAGCTGTCATCATCATTATCATCATCATCATCGAACGCGTAGCGCCTAGTAGGAGACTCTTGTGTGAAAGAAGTGGCGCTGGACACGGTCCGACCATACGGCGAGCTCCTGCGGCGTCTGCTAGACACTGGGGAACGTCCGCGACTGTGCCGACGACCAGGAATCACCCAAGACCCAGTGCTCTCACATTGATAGGTGGTCGATGCAGGGTTGGAATTTGGATCGACGTAGGTGACCGCAGACTCGATTCTCAGTCTCTCGAGTGGTGGCATACGCCCTTCGCGAACGTCCTCAATCGTCACAGCCATCTCAGGGTCGATATATTGCTTCTTCGGCCGATGCGTAGATGTAGACACGCTGCTGTCTGACAATTTCGATTCGTGCTGAGAGTCAGTGTAATATGGTGGAGGAGGTCTCAGACCTGCGGATGCTGGAAATTGATGGAGGAGCTGCTGTGCGCTTTTGCGTTCCTGGGGCCGCTCGCTCAGACACGACCGAATCATCTGCCGAAAGTAATCAGGAGTACCGTCATACACCGGAGGCAATGGTCGCTCGACACGCTCGGGCTCGTCCACCTCTTCTGCAAGCGCCCACAGCACCATCCCAAGTTGGAAGATGTCGGTCTTGACGCCAATGCACATGCTAATCCTCTGCCCACTATCAATCAGCCTTGCGAGCTCAGGCGGTTCCCACCCAACCGGACAGCCTCGTCGATTGATGTCGATTATCTGCGCATTATCATCCTCGTCAATCACAATGTTCGACAAAGTGAAATCTCCTTGAACGAAACCGGCCTCATGGATATCAGACAGACCACTGACAATCTGCTTTGCCCACTTCTCGCGACGCTCCCAAGAAAGCATATCTGAGCCTCGAAAGTCATAGATGATATCCACGAGCGCGCCTTTGCAAGCGTAGGAAAGCAGCAGACCTTTCACGAGCTCACCTCGGTCGTCCATGACCAAGCCTTCGAGCCGCACAACATGCCTGCTTTCCTGCAGCGAGTCGAGCGCATTGACTTCGTACAGAAACTCATCTATCGTGTCTGGACCGGGGATCTCCTTTTTGATCACCAGTCGCCCATTTATCAAGCGCACCTTGTAAACAAAGCCCGACAGATGCGAGATGAATTCCAAGTGGCTCTCGCTGAACCTAGGGCAGGCCACATGGTCAAAAAGTGATATTGATGGATAGTTGACGATTTCATTTGCATCCTCGCGCACATGCACATGCAGCTGACCATCGTCCTGTGTCGTCTCAAGCTTGAGGTTAGTCACCGTCGGATAGTATTGAATCTCGGGCAGAGAATCTCGGATGGCTTCGTAAATGCGCAGGCTCTTGTCGCGCTGGTAAGAAAGCGTGCTCAGGTCTGCTTCAAGGGAGTCGGCTGGCGCGTTTCGATAATCCAATGACACGGTCACGCGACGCCACTGGTTTGGCCTCTCTGCGTAAGTCACAAAGAACTTTTCGCGATTCGACTTATCTCGGAAATGCATGCTCAGATTGAGAATCCATCGACGGTCGTGTTCTTCTTGCAGTGAAGTCTTGTCGATTAGGCTGTCCCTATCAGCGCGATCTTCATGTAGTAATGGGCTTTCATTAACGCTTTCTGGTATTTGCAAGGGGGGTAGGTCGGCTGGGTTTCGGGAAGGTCTCGAAACAGGGTCATCAGAGGGTCCCGGGGTATTTGAAGGAAGAGAAGAATCGCGATGGCTCAAGCAAGCAACATTGGGAGCAGAATTGGAAGGAGTGTGGCGGGGCTGAGGAGATAAATGTCGACTGATGGCACTCGCACTGAAGCCTCGTTCTTGTCGACGGTCTGCGCTGACTGCCCTTCGCTCAAGCGGAGTTGGCGGAACTTCCAGAAGCTTGTCTCGTCGTTCAGAGTTCTGTCTCCGGAAAGTCTGAGGTCGAGGCAGGGAGGGCAGCGCTCTTCTGGTTGTTGGAAGATTGTCAGGCAGACTTGGTCGACGAACAAAGTACTCTGGTATGTCCGAGAGCTCAGTCGGGGCAGTGTGAGGCAAGGTCGCATCCAACTCGCTTGCTTCTGCGTGGTATCTCCTCCACAAGCTCAACGGCTTTCTCAGCAGTGATGATCGGCGCAGTCGTTTTGCAGGCAGCTCCTCAACGCCCATATCTTGCAATGCATCGCCGTTCGCATGGTGACTGGCGAATGGGAACAGGTTCGGCATGGTGGTGTCGGGTGCAGTCAGGAAGGCGAGGCGAGGCGATGCGATGCGGCCAGTCACTTGTAGTGCAGCGTGCAATGCCTCTTCTCAACCAGCCTCTTCTCAACCGTACAACGTATACTGCGGGTTGCCATGCAGGTGGATGCGTACAGAGGCGGCGTTTGTTTTGCGACGGTGAACCCGGCGTCCGGCGTGGGCTGACTCGCAGACGTTCACAGGACGAGAGTGTCGATCATCGGCAGCGACTGAAACACTGTCAGAATGATAATGACCGATGATGATCGGGATGTTTTGGCGAGTATATGGCATATGGCATAGCCGTATGGTGCCACAAGCGGTGAGAGGCGACGGGCGCTTCGCTTTCGGCTGAAGGCCAGGAATCAACCTATCTCCAATTAGACGAAAAACTAGGTGTATATGTGCTCATGTGATTATGTTGCATGTATTCCGCGATAGAGTTACTAGTTTCCGCAGCGGCACTAATCAACCCCGACGCTTCCTAAATAAACTCCTATATAGACTACTATATATCCTTTGTTTTTTATCTAATCTAGTTCTATTAGATTTTATAGAGGCTATATAATCTATTAGGAGAATAGATAGAATATAAATAGCAATTATACTCTTTATATATAGAAATCTCAAAATCCGCTATATCTTGTTACTATATAATTATAAAGGCTAGCGAAGGAGAGTACCTATATATAGTACTAGCTATAAACCTAGAGGCAATAATAATATTATTATCGGTATTAATAGAGCTAAATCTCTCCTATCTACTAGCGCTACCTAGGAAGGCGATACAAGGCGCCTAGGTAAAAGGAGTCTAGCTCTAAGGCGACTAGCTATTTAGAAAACTATCTAGACTATCTATTAAGCCTAGCGTAGCTATAACTAGTATAAGAACTAATACCGAGTTAATAGGCTAACCTTTCTAGGAAAGGAATCTATCCTAAGGGTAAGGAACTAGTATAGTAACCTAGGACTAATTATTCTAAAGAGAAGGGAGGAATAACTAAAGAGGAGGTTTTAATAACTACTTAAAGGAGGAGGGAATATAGAGGATAAAGTACTTAGTATATTCTATAGCCTATAGCTTATAGGGAAGTATAGCCCTAGATTTGCTCCCTAGGCCCTAGCTTTTACCCTAGAGGCATAAACGCTAGTTCTAAAGGCTAGGTATCTAATATAAACTACTCCTTATACTATATATAAGGTAGCCTATAAAGAATACCTAAGTATAGAAACTAATATAGGAAATCTAATTTCTAGTAGTATAGGTTATATAACTAGATACTAAGTAAGGATAGGGATAGTTTATAGCTTAGTAGAGAGCTAATATAGAAGTTAACTAGAAAGTAGAAGGAAAGGTAATAACCTATATTTAAAGGGAAGGAAGGAAAGGGAGGAAAGGGATAGGAGTACTATTCTATTTCCTAAACTAGATTTCCCTCCTACCTAGTTTAAAGCTATAAAGGAACAAGTTAATAAAGGATACTAACTAGAGGAAGTAGACATAATCTAGTTAAGGTAATAGAGATATAGGGAACCTCTTAATGTTTAAAGGACTAGTATAAATAAGGATAGGGCTTAGTATCCCTAATAATATAATAGAGAGTAGGGATTTTTAATACTATACGAAACCGGTAGAGGCTTTAAGGAAGTTAGGAAGGTAGAGTAAAGGGCTTTTTCCCTCCTAAAGAATACTAGAGATAGCTACTTGTCTATAGGTTAGAATAGTATAGTAATATAAGATCTATCTATCTATATAATTATAAAAAGAACCTTATTCTTTAATTTTAAGTAATATCGAGTACTCTACTAAGCTATAGCCTTATAGAAGTACTAGAATCTTATATTGTAGTCTATATAATCTATCTACTAGATTCGACCTATCTATACTATAGTCCTATTTAACGCCTTCGCGATAATCTACTATAGTATCTAGCTATACTATAAGTAACTAGTAAGTCGACTTCTACTCCTCTTCTTTAATCTAGAATTCAATCTAGGATACTACTAGTCTAGCTATCTACTAATAGTCTAATACTACAATACCTTAGCTAACTACCTATATTAGGAAGAGAAGTAGAAACGTATTTATAGTAAATACTATCGATATAAGGTTAATAACTCTATAATCTATCTAGGCGAAGTATATTATAGGATAGCTCTATACTATATTAGGTAGGTTTAGTACTTCTACTAAGTTATCTTAGATAAGAAAGAGTATTCGCAAAGATTACTAGATCTAGAATAGTCTCTAAAATAGCCTACTTGCAAGGCCTATAGCAATAGTATCGATTCCTATAGAGCTAGAGTAAATATCTAAACTAGGAGGAATTTATAATATTATCGAGTATATAATCGAATATATCTACTTATATAGTCTAGAGTCGATTTGCGCTATAGTATATATAGTAGATAATATAGACCTTATATACTTATAATGTCCTATAATCGAGTCTAGGATAAGGTAGATACTTAATAGACTATATAACTAGTCTCTATAGTAGCTAGAGCGAAAGCTACTAGATATATAAGTTCAAGTATTATAGACTCTAATCTACTAGCGATAGGATATCCTATTTATCGCTAAGACTAGCCTAGGCAAGAGTCTTATATTCTAGGTATTTACTATCTTAACTAGATAGATCGCCCTTTAGCTTATTCCTCTTAGTCGACTTAGAACTAAGTAGTATATAGATCTTATCTAAATCGTAGGGGAATATATAAATCCAATATTAGTTATAGTAGAAACTAGATAGAATAATCTAGATATAATATCGAAGATCCGAGATAGGTATTATAATTATATTATCCTAAGCTATAAATAGGCTATCTCTAACGAATTCAAAGATATTCTCTATAGCGCTCCTCTTGTATTCTATATTAGACTAGTTACCTTCGACGAAGTATATCTCCTCTCTATCTAGGTATTATTTCGCGAAGAGTTCCTTAATAAGCTTATAGTTCTTAATTGTAAGCCTTCCTCTATAACGACTATATATAGTTTAGCTATATAGGAACCTTGGATCGTATAACGTAAGCCTATATACTTACTAATAGCGGATTTTATTCTATTAGGTAATATCTATATAGTACTACTATATTCTATACTAGTATAAACTATACTAATTATATCTATATCTTTAAGGAAATAGATAGTATAAGAGCTACCTAAGACTAATTATATTTCGTAATCGAGAAGGCTATATCTCTAACTAAGTATATAGGCTAAACTCTATCTACTATAGAAGAGAGTATATTCCCTATAGAAATTTCTAAGACTATTGTATTTATCGATAGTTATCCTAATATAATCGTAACTATAAACTATATCCGTCTAATTCCGAGTATAGCTAGTAGACTAGACAAAGGCATTCCTAGATAACAACCGGTACTACTAGGGAAATAGTACTAATCCTATATTATCTATACTTAAAATCGTTTAGTTTTATACCTTAGCTATACTAGCGTATAATTAGGAGCTCTAGTATACTCGATTTAGCGATATAGATTATAAAATTCGTATTATAGTTACTACTACTATCCTTAGTATAGGAATTAATATCTATATAGTCTAGATCGTAATATAGTAGGGATTAATACTCGAGTATAACTACCTTAATCTTCGCTAGTAACTTGGCCGAGCTAGGTAGAATATAATCCCTAGTAATCTTCGAAGTTAGGTATTTGTTTTCTAGCTAGCTTAGATACGAGATACGTTTTCGATATTAAATACTTAGCTAGCTACTAGTAGTAGTCCCTATAGTAGTAGAAAGGTATCCTATAAGACTAAATTCTCTAGTCTATAGATAGATACTAGTATCTATATAACGATCGATATCGACGTAATCCTCGAAAGTAACTATAATAAGGAGGATTCCGATATAGAATCTACTATATCTACTACTATAGAGCCTAACTCTATAGATTAAATAGGAAGAAGATCGAAGAGATAGAAGGTATTCTAGACTAATACTAAAGCTAATCGTTATACTACTATACTAAGGGATCTCCTTAAGATCTAGAATATAGACTATATTCGTACGTACTAGGATAATAAGCTTAGAGAAGATAAATATCTCGATAGGCTAGCGAGAGTCTCTACTATAGAATATTATAATTACTATAATCTAGATATTCGACGCGATTTCCTAATACTACTAAATTTAGGAAATGTTTTACTACGTCCTTAGAAGAATACTATTGTCTAGCAACTAGGACACACTTGTCTGCCTAGTTAGATAGGGGCCTCGACTAGTACATATAGCCCTCTTCCTACTAGGGGGAGACATTATTAACCTTCGTTTAGTATACATCGCTTGCTATGTTTCATATGCCTCTACTATAGAGCTCTAATTACTACTAACTACCTCTATGACTATTACGATAGTTAGTCCGCCTAGTATAGCTACCTATAGCCCGATGGGTCATGCTACCTATAGTTCCTTCCTATACTACCTAGTCCTTGGGTTTGTATAGGTTTGGGTTCTACTTATTAATAGAGCCGAAGGTAGGGCTATCTCTTCTCGATCGTAGTAGGCGGTTAGGTTGAAGGTAGTCCTTAGGTACGGATAACTACGTATAAGTAGGAGGCGACAAACGACCTACGGCGCTAGTTACGAAAAGTATCTTAGGAGGTCTCGATAGAAGCGATAACTAAGAGTAACCTCCTAGATAAGGGTATCGCCTTAACCCCGAAAAGCTACAAACCCTAGAAACTATTAAGGCTTAGGACCTAGATAGTCGATTACTTTCTAGGACTCGCTTCGGGTTTAGGGATCCCTCTAAAACCCTACTAGTACTATACGGTAGCGTACTACCTATTCGATACGATA
>LFZO01000082.1:0-90215 GCA_001578225.1 Pseudocercospora musae
AATCTTAGAACCCTAAGTATATACTACTAGTCTACCCCTAATGGTTAGAAGGTAGAAGTAATTAGAGACTAAAAGCAATAGAAAGGGAATATAACAAGCTAATCTAAAGCAAAGAAGACCTAAGGAGGATAGTAAGGTAGATTATTAAATAGGGATTCGTACAACAATTTGTACTAGTAAGGGAAACCGAGGAGTAGATAAGAAGGAGGGAAGAAGAGGGGGAAAGGAGGGTAGGGTAGTAGGCAAGGTAGTTAGAGGGTAACAACTATAATACTAATATACCCTAGAGGAAGGAAAGCAAAGAAACGAGGAAGAACAATACTTGTAAATAGGACAGGAGGGAGGTTTTTACTAACCAAGTTGGTTTCCTACCTAAAACAATATATAGAAATAGACCTATATAGGCCGAAAGGCACTACAATAGGCAAATGAAATATCTATCTATCTATCTATATAATAAGTCTTATTCTAGCCTTAGATTTTCTATATCCTAAAAGGCTATAGAGATACTTATCGACAAATTATAGTTTAAATTGTTTCGAAAGTATCTTAAAAGAATTGTTTTTTTAATATTCTATACTATAAGTAGCTTAAACGGCTTAGTAGTTAGATCTAGAAGAATGATAGAATATACTATAAGATATAGCGAAAAAAAATTATATTTTTAGATTTTAAATATCTAGTAGGATAGCTAAGATATTTAAAAGAAAAGATATTATATAGATATTACTATTTATATAGGAATCCGGCTTTCTAACGAGAAAATTTCCGCTTTTTCGAGAAAGTATAACCTATCTTAACGCGTCTATATATTCTCATTCTAAAAGTTAGTAGTCTAAGAAATAGAAAAAGTAAAAAAATTATATTTTTAAAATTTTAATAAAGCGACGTATAATTGAGTACTCGCCGTCGAGGGGAGAACTTTTGAATATATAACTGGATTCTACGATACGTAAAATTAGGCGTAAAGCTAATCTACTAGAACCGCTAGATGCTCCCTCAAGCGCTCCGCGTGGCTCCCTACTAGAGGAGGTCTGAGGCGGAGGCAGACAGAGTCCGAGTCCTCAGTCAGCCATTCTCCATTACCTAGGTAGCCAGTATATCGAGCCACGGAAGTTGTCCTTCTTGTGTTCGGAGACCAGCATCAGCACAGTGTCGTCGGACGGTGAAGGTGTATGAGTGGCTCTGGTGGCGAGAGGCATTGCGTGGCTAGCTGTCGCACTGTGCCTGGCAACGTTTGTATGTGTATGTGCTATGTGCTGGCTGGCTGGATGGTTGGCTGGCTGCAAGGACTATTCGTGTGTTGCTGAAGCAATGCTGACCTTGCCGGCACCATAGGACGAGCGACGACCACCGAAGCGGCCCATAGCACACACATCATGCTCGTAGAGCCTCCACCAAACATCTCGCGCACACATCGAACACCTCCTTGAGCCACCTACAACGAACCTGTCCTTCTTCCCCGTTAAACAACTCAGCACAGAGCTCTTTCACTCAGACATACCCAGCGCATCCCGTCCGCGCAACCGAACGCTTCCAGACCATACAGAGCGCAGCGCATTCCAGATCAGTGCCAATTGAATATTCAACACACCAGATATTGGAAGCACGACAATGGGTGTCTCAGAAAGCAAGATCGCATTCAAGCAGACTGTTTCGCGGCTTTTGGACAATCGCAACATCGACTCTGCAGACCCGATCTGGAACGAGTTGTGGACACTCCCAGAGACAGCCGACGACGTCTTCAGCTTCTGGGCCGCCAACGACATTCGAGAGCTTCTCTGGACGCATCCAAACCAGAAGATTGTTGCGGCCGATTACCAGTTCATGCATGAGCCGAAGAGGAATCTGATCACCTTGATATACTTGACCATCGCACGCTTGGAGCAGCTTCAGTCACAACATGTCTTTCCAGAAGATCCTAGCATGACCAATCGACAGATTGTCAACTGCATGAGGATAATAACCCGCTTGATGCCTTTCATACATGAGGCCAAGAACATGCAAGAATGGGCCAATCGCTTCTTCTGGGAGCCACAGCGACCGACGTATTTGAACTGGGACCGCTTGAATTCTCGACCAAATCAGCATTACGATGGTCTCCGTCCGAACGTGCTCTACAGCCGCCAGGATGCAGATAAAGAGATTGGGCCACCGTTGGGTCAGAGACTGCTTGATATCGTGACCAAATACATGTTCTTCGCCGGTTTCACGCTGCCGAGCCGAGAGACCGAAGATGGCAAACCAGACCTGGACATCACGCTCAAAGTCTGGCATTCCGGGGTCGGAAGCGGCTCCAGTCCTTATTGCACAGCAGAAAACTTCCGGAATCAGTACGAGACTGCACGGCTATTGCTCACGATGGCAAGCGGCACCATGTATATTCGTCCAGACCAGGTCGCCATGGCTGACAACAAGGCTCTGACATATCTGACGACACAGCTGAACCAGCGAATGATCAATGCAATCAACTGCTCGTTGCTGAACACCGTGATGCGATTCCAGCCCACCGTGTGGAGCCCTATGATTGATTGGGAGGCGCGACGGGACAATAAGAAGGTCCTCGTCAGCACCTGTCTGCAGTTCTTGCTTGTCAGCATGGTGTACATTCCCCCTCTCGGTCCAGACGGCAAGTCTGTTAAAAACCTTTTCCGCAACTCGATGGCATCGCTGTTCCGCCCCGACGACTTCCAGTTCATCAACCATGGCATCAAACGTGTGCTCGAGCAGCCGGTCTCGGCCAATAGGTCCTTCATCCCTAAGAGCGACAAGGTGGAATGGGCCCCGGATATGCTGAGCTTCCTCTGGGAAATGGTGCAGTGCAACAAGAAGTTCCGCCGATACCTCTGCGACACCAGAATCGCGATGGACTACTTCGTGATCCTGCTCTACTATGTCATGGACGGCATCCGCGACACGACAAACACGAAGCTTGGCGTCGTCCGTATGAGCGTCTGCATCCTCCAGTCCCTGAGCACCGACCGCGTCTTCGCAACCCACCTGAGAGCGCCTTTCAACCACGTGGATGCTTTGCCAGAGGTCATGAGAATTAAGAATTTTCATGGTTCTTATGCTGACTTCCTCCTATGCGTGAGTGTGACTCCCGTAGGAGTGCAAGGGCTGAGCTGATGATTTCCTTAGTCGATGGCCGATATCATTGTGACCACTGAGGAGCGCATGGAGCCAGTGTACGGCCCCTGCATCGACATAATCAAGAACATCTCACCATACCAGAAGCACCTCGAGCGTGCAACCTCGTCTAAGCTCATGCGGATTTTCGAGAAGTTGGCAACGCCGGGGTACTTGCTGAGAAACGATGGTAACAGCGTTGTTCTGAAGGGGCTGCTGCAGGCATGCCATGCAATCCTCGAGAACAACTTCGAAGGTCGGTCCCGCGATTCCCGTGTCGAGCTTGCATGGAGGGAGAAGCACTGGCTCACTTGCCTCTGCCGAGTTCCAGAGACTCGAGCAGGTGTGGTGGGCCAGGGCGCCCCCGTCAGATCTGTGCCGTTGTTCTTTGTGTGGGAGATTGGAGGGGAGTCGGGGCTTGTTCGTAGCAAGCTTCGAATTCTTTGACATGATCTCCGCAATTCAATGGACATCTGGACAATGCTTCGTCTGATGCTGTTGTGGAGTGCCTACTGACCAGTCCCAGAAAACCCGCAGTTCGTGAAGGTCTTGATAGCAAGCAAGCACCGCTTCCAAGCCTTGCGAGATCTTACTGTTGATACTACCTTGGCGGAGTTAGATCGACAAGCGCTTGAACGGAAAGAACGTGGCGACGCGGCTGTATTTCGTAGTCCGTCTCGACAATCCTCGTTTGACAGCATTCGCACGCCTGCCAATGCACGAGCACCGTCTCTGCGTAACGTTCCGGAACACGATAAGCTGGACGACCATGAAAGCTTTACCATAGGCGACGATGAAGATGAAGATGGTGAAGCTGAAAGTGCCTTGACTTCGCCGTCATCAGAGACGGGCCCCGACGTGCGTCTTAGCGAAAGAGCGCGCGGGAAGCAGCCATTGTCATTGAACGAGGCGTCTCGAAGTGCAAGCACTACAAGCTTGCCTACACTAACACCAATAAGCACATCTCAGACCTTCCGACCGTCGCAACAGTGGCTAGAAAGCTGGGTTTCGCAATCTCCCCTCGAAGAAATCCTACACACGATAGAAGAAGCAGAGATCAGACAACAACATGTCCCCAGCACAAGAAACTCGACCTGCGAAGACGGTCACGTTCCCAACACACCTCGTGAGAAACAGTCGCTCGAATCCGGAAGAGAAGCTCGTCAACGCGCCCAACTCGCGCGCCAGTCCGCTGAACGAGACCGTGCAGGGAGCGCGCAGAAAGCACATGGAGCCGATGGGCAAGGTTCTCTCAAGCCTGAAGGTACGTGCTGTGCTTCCCACATAACATTCTCGAGTCGTTTCACTGACACTATAAACAGGAAATGTCAAGCCAGCAGGTGGAGGACCAGCCAGCTTCCAGTGGACAGCAGCCGCGATTGGATGGTACAATGCGCTGATCTGGAGCCGAATTTACCTACAGGAGTGCGAGGCTTTTCAGGGCCCGAATGGACTATACAGCGCCACAGACATACGACTGTTCAGGCGACATTCGGCAAGAGAAGAGGTGTCTTTGAGGAATCCGAAGGGCGCCATAGACGCGGTAGGCAATTCGCTCGCGCAAAGGATAGGTAGTCTGTCGATCACAAGCCCGACAACGGGAAACAAATGAAAGATAGACCGCTCCTTCGCGAGTTGTGCACAACGCTTTGTACGTTCTGTCTCAAATCTCTCATGGCCACATACTTCGCAGATGTGCAGACTCTTGCATGTTCACGTGTGGGACTGCCAGCGATATGGCGCTCTCTCATCGATGAAAGGTCCAAGCAAGCTGATGAAGTCCCGGGCTTCGATTTGTATGCATTGACTTCTGAACCAAGCGCAGGTGCGTAACCACAGACTTTACATTGTCTGTCCATGTGGTGTGAATACACAGGCATAGAACCGTAAGACTGCTTGAAACTCAAGCACACTCATAATTCACAGAGACATATCACAAGCACTCTGTTTCTGGTACCAGAACAGACTGCTCACATCAACCTCTAGGCTTTTTCCCTTCGCGTCTCGCTTGCCAAAAGCCTTCCATTCGCCCTTGCACTCGGAACCACATCTCCACAAGTTCTCTTTCAATCCAAGCTTTATTCGCGGGATCCCAAAACTTGTCATGCAAGGCCGCGCTCCCATCTTCAACATCTCGCAACTGTGGCCAATTATTGCAGTATCGTCCGGATGGCAGTGCCGCCCAAGGCATGGGTCCGTCCGGACGGTGTGCGTAGTTGAGCAAACCCATTTCCATGAACGAGGTGTCGAAGAGACTCGCACCATCTTTCCCACCAACTTCTAGGATGGAGATGTAATGTTTGAAAAGCCCCCGATCGGGCTTGATGACCATCAGACCTGCATTGAGGCGGGAGTTCATCAACAGAGGCGTGGGTCTGACTGCTCCAGGTCCTTCATTGTCGGCGCCGCCTGCAAGAACGTATTCCTGAGGTATGTTGGGGTCGTGGACATGTGTCTCTGCATGGAAATTCGTTCTTCTTGGAGTAGACACGACTGCTTCGTTCCAAATGTCGTCTAGGGGATGTGTGAGTAGCATATCATTGTCGAGGTAGAGGATGCGATCATATTGTGTCAGGCTCCACAACCGTAGCTTGGTAAATTGGTCGATCCATCGCTTCTCGCTAGGGTCGGGACACCAGTTCTTGAGCGTAAGTAAGTCTACAGGCACGATAGTGACGCCTTCGTCCCGCAAGGCTTTGCGCTTGTTGTCGGGCACATGAGGTGGAGCAAGCACAAGCAACGGTGTTGTTCTTCGAGTTCTGGTCTCTGGTTGGTGCAGCAATTGGTATGCAAGCACTCTTGTGGCTGTAAAGTATGGATCATCGTCCGATTCGTTACTCACTCGTGTTGACAAGAAAGTTGCGAAGGCGTATTTGCCATTTTGCAATGCTTCTGGCTCGATTGACGATGCAGCGTAGTGAAAATAGAGGTAGAAGACAGTGCAGAAAGCAGAAAGAACGAAGAGTGGGTGTCGCAACGCCGACTTCATGCTTTTGAAAGCGGTAGAACTACCTGGACAGATCTATGTGCTCTCTGCGTCTGTCCAGCCACGTCAGCTGCTCGCCATTCTTTACCTGCGCCAAGAGCGAAGCCACCTTGGCTTCGAGATGCGATTCAAAACGGTTCGGATCGCCGTCGCCGTCGCCGTCACTGTCACCGCAGCCTGAGGTCTCGATCGAAATGTGAAGCCGGTCTTCTTCGTCTGGACAATCAGGCCCCTTTCGTCTCTCGAAGAATTGATACTGAGAGGCTTCATGGAGAAGTGGCGTAACAACATAACAACACCACGGTAAACGATAGCATCGTCAAAGATGAGTTTGATAGCCGGGATGAACAAAGAAACCCAACAGCGGGCGGCGATCGAAGGATCCTTGCGTCTTGCATAAGCAGCTCGAGACCAATCAATGCTCTGGACATCGCCAGCCACCTCAATCTCACAGTCATGGCTATGAACTAGGGTAGACCACGTGCCTTGGAACACTTCGGATGATCGTTCCTTATTCGCTCTACTCCTCGAATTGATGCTCTTTCTGGACGACCGCGGCAAACACTGGCAGCCATGCGGGTACCTAGATCTAGAGGAGTATGAACCTGCTGCGATCAACTTCACTTCGCGTCAAGTCTGCTTTTGTGCTCTGCTTTCTGGTGACTGCTGTTGGACTGTACAGTATGCCTGAGATGAAAAGTACCCCCCGCCCTACGTTAAGTTGACATTGGACCTGTAGCTATGCGTCTCCAGACTATACTACCCGTGGTAGCCACATGTGAGACTTCCGCTGTAAGGTCTGTCAATCAGAAACTGATATCCTCCTCTTCAACAGCAGGCTTCTTTTCCCATACCTCAGCCTCTCCAAAGAAGCACTCCGGCAATGATCTCCGCCTCAACCACATCCAAGTAATCGGCACCCACAATTCCTACCATCGTGAGATCTCTCGAGGCGAACGCAAAGTCTTCGAACAATACGTCCCTTCGCCAGACAACTACTACTATTCCCATTCACAATGGGCGGATCAACTAGACCACCAACAAGTCCGAAGCTTCGAAATCGATCTCCACTCAGACACTAAAGGCGGACTCTACTCCCAGCCTCTAATCTGGAAGCTCTCAAACCTCACAAACGAGACCACCCAGCCATGGCACGACGAAAACATGAACGAACCCGGTCTAAAAGTGTTCCACATCACCGACGTCGACACAAACTCAATCTGCCACACCTTCATCGAATGTCTCCAACAACTAAAGAAATGGTCCGACTCTCACCCAAACCATCTACCCTTGACCTTCGACCTAGAACTCAAGAACGACGCCATGGCTTGTCCGTTGGGAGGCGTCTGCGCTGAAGAAGCCACAGAATGGAACCTTGAACGTATTCTCAACGTCGACGAAGAAATCCGGAAAGTCATGCCGAAAGAGAAGCTCATCATCCCAGACGATGTCCGACAACCTGGGCTCACATTAGAAGAATCCGTGCTCAAACACGGCTGGCCATCTCTCCGGCAAAGTCGAGGGAAATTCGTGTTTTATTTCGATAATGATCCTACGAACCAAACTGGCGATATCCGGACTCTGTACCGAAGTGACGGACATGAAAGTTTGCAGAGTCGTACGGTGTTCACGAATGCAGTTGAGGGAGATGCAGATTGTGCGTTCATCAAGTTTAATGATCCTGATGTGGAGGAGATTCAGAGGTTAGTGAAGAAAGGATATTTTGTGAGGACAAGGGCCGATGAGCCGATTACTACCATCCTTGATAGGAATGTTACGCGGAGGGAATTGGCGATGAAGAGTGGTGGACAGGTTGTGAGTACAGATTTTCCCGCGTATGGGATGAGTACCAGGTGGGATCGGGATTATGCTGTGCAGTGGGAGGATGGACTTGTCGCGAGGTGTAATCCGGTCACGGCGCCGAAGTGGTGTAGGGACGAGATGGTGCAGGAGAGGAAGGGTGGGAAGTGGGAGTTGTAGGCTGGATGGTAGATATGGCATGAATGTTCAGAGTCAAAGAGTGACTTCCGCTTCCGCAATAGCACATCAACTCATAGAGTATGTGGTTCCACGACCTCCGCTACAGAGGGGTGTAGCAACAGCAACACCGAACGTCCCTGCTTCAACAGATTTCGTCAGGGAAGCGCAGGAAGGGCGCAACCTCAGACCCAACCTTGATCCGAGGCTAGTTCGAACCGAGCCGTCTAAGTATTGAGCCATGCTGGACTTATAGGCGTCTGTCATAGCAGGAATGATTGGTTGGGAGATTTGAATGTTCTGTCTAAATATAAATGCAGATAGTGCCGTAAACCTCGATGAGAGTGAATGATGGTTGAGGACTTCATAGGGGAATGTGTATCGTCCAGGGTCATAGGTCCAGCAATGAAGTGAAGCTGGCAATTCTGGTCCTTCTGTACTCGTTCTCCGGGTAGTGATGGCCAGATGTCCTAGTGCAGTCCCGGTGACCACAACCCTTAGCCAAGCAGTTAATATTGAACGGGATAGTGACGCAGCACAATGCCTTACTTGTACCCGTCTATGCTGCACCCATGGCTCTTCGTGGCGGTCGTGATACATGCACTCTCCACTGAATGTGCTTGCTGGCTCCGGACTCCTGGCGTTTGATGCCCATACTGGTATAGAACCTGTTAAGCAGCTCCGGCAATCGTGTTTGGAGCCGGCGTTTGACCAGTCGCTCGCCCAGTGTGCTTGACATGCCGCTCAAGGCCCTGCTTAGATCATGGCTGCTGGCTCGACGAGGTGTCTTGTGGCTGCGAAGCATGGCGCCGAGACGTCTCCGACAACGGCTGAGCGTCGGACGCGGTGGTTGAAGCGTAGCATGTCCGTCCCGTCCAGACGTCGACCGCCTCCCTGCCTCGCTGCTGAATGGGGTCGCCGCGGTCATACGGCAGCTCTATCACGATCCATGCCCCGGCCACGCGACAAACATGGTTCCCGGGCGTTGACGAGGCGGTGAGGCGGCTTGCGGACACGATGGAGAAATGCCCCCCTCACACCTGCAGAGCTGCATTCACGGGCAAGGCATGAGCATCGGACGAGGTGGTGGTGATGGTGGTGGTGATGGCGGTGGTGATTGTGGTGGTGATGGTGGTGGTGATGATGTGAATGCTGTGCGGCCATCAAGGTGCAGCGCAGCATCCTGGGTGAAGATTTGTACCATATACCTCTAGCACGGCGTGCTCCCTTGTATACTTCTAGCACGAGCATGCTGATTACTTCTTACTACTACCCTGCTGACCTCACACTCTTTCGCTCCGAACACACTCACACACTCACTACGAATCGTGCGCCACACACATCATGGATTTTCCCATAATACGAAGGAAAACCAGCCCGCCCGTGGATGCGACCAACTTCATCAATGCCTTCCTCGGCGACAGAAGATCGCACGTGCCTGAGAAGAACCTGCCCGGAGGCGGAAATTGGGTGGTGCAAAAGTTCGGCGGTACATCAGTGGGCAAGTTCCCAGTCAAGATTGCGGAGGACATTGTGCAGTGAGTGTTATACCGTCGTTGCGACTTTGACTCGGAATGAGGCAGAGCAAGTCATGCTCACTGAAACAGGGCAGGACTTGAGCCAGGCAGGCGCATTGCTGTAGTATGCTCCGCACGATCCTCTACAACCAAGACCGAAGGCACCACCAACCGCCTCGTCCGCGCGGCCATCGATGTGCTGGACCAGAAGTCTGGCAAGTTTCGGGACATTATTCAGACCATCCAGCTTGACCACCTGCAAGCTGGCAAAGATGCGTGCAGTGTGTGGGGAGCGAACAGTAAGACTCTGGATGAGTATACTTCAGCGGTCAATCTGGAGTGCAAGACGTTGCTCAAGATCCTGGAAAGTGCCCAATTCTTGAAGGCAGTCACCGATCAAACCGAAGACATGGTGATCTCAGTGGGAGAGAAGTTGAGCTGCCTTTACATGACGGCCCTCCTCCAAAGCAGAGGCGTCAAAGCAGTATATGTCGATCTGAGCGAGGTCATTCAGTTCGAGGTTGGAAAGAGCTTGGATGAGAAGTTCTACTTGGACTTGGGCAAGGCCATTGCGAACAAGATCACGTCGCTGGGAGATGATGTGGTGCCAGTCATCACCGGATACTTTGGCAATGTGCCGGGTGGTCTACTGAAAGAGATTGGTCGTGGGTACACTGATCTCTGCGCTGCCTTGACAGCAGTTGGCCTACGCGCAGAGGAGCTGCAGATCTGGAAAGAGGTGGACGGCATCTTCACAGCAGACCCTCGGAAAGTGCCAACTGCTCGTCTGCTAGACAGCGTCACTCCAAGCGAGGCCTCGGAATTGACCTTCTATGGCTCTGAGGTCATCCACCCATTCACCATGGACCAGGTTATCAAAGCTCATATCCCGATTCGGATCAAGAATGTTATGAACCCACGCAATAAGGGCACAGTGGTCACTCCAGATCGCGAGGACGAGCTTCTTGTCCGTAAACCTGGTCTCTTCCGTGGCCGCAGCAGCTCGAACCTGGCAGCTCAGAACAGTCCGAAGAGGCCAACAGCTGTCACCACGAAGGGAGGCATCACAGTGCTTAACGTGCACTCCAAGAAACGCACTCGCTCCCACGGCTTCTTGATGTCAATCTTCAAGATACTGGACAATCATCATCTCTCCGTAGACCTGATCTCATCCTCCGAAGTGCACGTCTCGATGGCTCTGCACTCAGAGATCTCCTTACTGTCTGGAAACGGCGAAGAGGAACTCAAGATCGAGTCCGCGGCTCTGCAAGGCGCAGTCGACGACCTCTCCTTCTGGGGCGATGTCGACCTCGTACCTGGAATGGCCATTATATCGCTGGTAGGCCGCCAACTTCGCAGCATGGTCGGTATTTCCGGCAAATTCTTCAGCACGCTAGGAGAACACGGCATCAACATCGAGATGATCTCGCAAGGAGCCAGTGAGATCAACATCAGCTGTGTCATTGAAGAGGCCAATGCCGATCGGGCTTTGAACGTGGTCCACACGAACCTGTTTACATTTTTGGACTGAGAGAGATGTTTGCGAGCATAGCGATGGCGAATAGAAGGGAACCAAATGATGCTGGGAGTTCGGACTTGAAAAGGTAGTGTCTATCACATTGGGTGCAACACTTCTTGCGAGCTATCTAGCTGAGGCATGTCCGTCAGATACACGAGCCCTTCAGCGGCTCAGAATAGATTGATCATGTTTTGAGCGATTTCATCAAGATCATTAGCAAAGTTCTTCGTGCATGGTCGGCGGTTGCGAGCGAATATATCGCCTTTCAATCGGCGTAGCAACGTTGTGCACACATGTCAGTGCGTAAGTAGCACTCAGCGTAGGAGCTTCTGACGCCGAGGTATGATGCCTGTGCCCGCATTTGGCGGAAGCGAGACAGCCTGACTGCGATCGAACGTCTCTTGCGTCGCGAGTGTACTGAAGTCGCGAAATCGGCTAATGTCGGGCGGTTGAGCAATACTGTCAAGAGTCTCTTGCTCTTCCGAGCTGCTCCGGTATTGCGGTGGAGGTGGTGGAGTGTCTGAGAGATGAGCGGGACTGGCGTGCAGCTCATCTGTGACATCTACTCTGCCTCTCCGAGCGGTGTGTAGCACATTCGGGAATGGCCGGAAGGTGGCTTTACCAGAGGTGAAATGCTTGGAGCGTCTACTTTCCTGCTGGGCCCGCTCCACGGCTTCGGTGGTGTCGATGTGCTCGACTAGGTTGCTATCAAACCGGTTTGGTTGCCAACCTGCGATGGCATGCTGGTATGCGGCGTCGAAGTCTGCTTTGTAGAATGGATGAGTGAACCAGGGCATATGCAAAGCTTGCTTGGCGGTAAGTCTCTGCTCTTCGTCGATCGTAAGGCAGCCTTTGATGAATACTTTCCCGCGATGGCCAAGCTCTTGCCAGTCTTCATCCTGCTCCATGCTGGCGATGTGCTTGAGGCACTCATCGTCGCTCATGCTGCCGTCCGGAAACAAAGCTTGACCAGTGACGAGAGCAGCGCCGACACACCCTACTGACCACATGTCGATAGCTTTAGAGTACCCGCTGGAGCGCTCAAGGTCAACTCTTTTTTGTCGCGATACCTCACTAAGAAGTGGAAGTTAGTGAGCCTTACGCAAGAAGATCGAGACTTACGGCGCGATGTAGCCAACTGTGCCAACCATTGTGTACATTCGACGCACGCCTGCAGCATTTGCTGCTTGCTCGAAGTCGACCAGAGTCTTAGCGTGACCAAAGTCGTTTAATATCAACCTTCCGCCATCTTTCCACGTTGTCATGAGAATGTTTTCTGGCTTGATGTCTCGGTGAACGACGTTATGGTTGTGGAGGTAGTTGACCGCCTCAAGAAGCTGTTTGATAATTACCGCGACTTGCGTCTCTGACATTTTGCCTTTCTTGTCCATGTAGGACAAAAGGTCCCCACGAGTCGCAAGCTCCTGAAAGACATAAATGTTGAACGGAGTAGTGATGACCTTGTCCAATGAAATGACATTGGGGTGAGAAAGTTTCTTGAGCACCTCGACCTCACGAATGGCACTTCCGCTTCTGCGAGCGGCTGAAGGCATCGATCGTGACCAAGTGAAGTCTTCCTCCTGGCCGATCACTTTGCATGCGAATTGCTGGCCGGTGTTCCGCTTGATGGCAAAGTAGACGGCCGCGCAGCCACCCTTGCCAAGAATACGCTCAGTCAATCGATATTGATGAGCGAATGCCGCAGACTCGATTCGGCACATTTCATCGAATTCTGGTTCATCAGTGACAAGCTGGGGCTTGAAGATCATGTTGATCCGATGTGTGAGCTGTACGGAATCACCGCGGTTGAGCAGAAGGTGGCCGTCTCGATTGGTCACTGTGATGGGCTGCCCAAGACCATCACGCGTTTTGCGTGTCAGAAGTACTGGGTTCATGGACAGCACTTTCATGTAGACCATTGGAGCGACTTCCGGGACATCATCGTCCCCATACACCACGCAGTGTATGCTCAAATGGTGGTTGGAGATGCAGCGGTCTTCAATATCGAGTATCTTGAAAATGCCACCACGACCGATTTCGAATTCATCATGAGGAAAGACTTTATATGTGCCTGTGATTGTCAGCTCATGCTCAGGATGCATATGCAGGATAGAGAGGGAGACACCGCACCAATTTGAGGATGATCAGGCACCCGGAAGACAAGATGCGCAACCGCTTGCGGTGGTTGTGGGTGTTGCTCAGACAGAGCCATGTTGAATGGCACCGCCGTAGAATCCCGGCCTCACTGAACAGCTTATTCTGATGCGAGATGAAGTTTGATGGAAGTGTTCTGCAGGGGAGAAGGCATGCGAAGACTTCTGCCTCAGACGCTTCCGTCCCTGCTTCTAGCGCGCCAAGAGCCGCCCGCACTACAACCTTTCAATTGCAAGCTTCGCTGCTTTCTCTCCTCACCAGCGAACTCATCAAGGCAAAAAGGGTATGCACACACGCCGTCCACCCATTACAGCACCATCTAACCGCCTGCAGTCACTCTAGCCAAGATGAGAGCGAAGTGGAGAAAGAAGCGAGTTCGACGCCTGAAGCGCAAGAGAAGAAAGACGAGAGCCAGAAGGCAAGGCACTGAACCAGCAGCTCCGATGCCCTCCACCTACTAACATGTGCCGCAGCAAATAAACGACTCGCACTACTGCCTCCAATGAGTGCTCAACATCCACTGCAACCCGTACAACAACTACCAGTCACGCGACCATGACACTTTTTTACGGCACCTGACGGCGTCTTGGGGAATGGGCGTACAATCATGAACCACTGAGTGCGGAGGAATATGGATGGGCACAGCATCACTCGCGTTGGAAGTCGAATGGCAGTGTTTATGCATGCATCATGAAAAGGTCACCATGAACCTCTAATACCGGCTAGCCTTTCGGGCGGGCCTTTGAGCATTACTGGGAGCTTCCATAGCAGTAGTCTTCAAGCAATGGACCTTTGATCTGCTATTTTCTTCGCTGTTCCTGATCGTGTCTGTCTGAATTCCTACCTGCTGCCGACTACTGGATGGCAAAGTCCGAGGAAAGCATGGCCGAATGCCTGCTGGTCATCTGATACACCAACCATCTCCAGCGAGTCCTTCCACAATCGCCCCTCCTTCGCCTCATCGTAAGCCCACGTTTCGTATCCATCATCTGGAACATACATCTCTCTAAGTCGTTGGGTCATGCAGCGGGAACCGCAGCAAAATCCCGATGCAGCGATTCCTGTTGATGCAGGCAAGTCCGCCCTCATGCACGGTGCCTGGAGCTGATGAGCAATGATGCCCAAATTCATCTCAACTAGGAACAGGTAGTGATTGTGCTGACAGAGGAAGCGGCCGCTGCACGCCGAGGCTTTCGCTGCTCCTCCCCATCCGAAATCCTTTGGACAACGCCTAGATTTGCGCAGCCCTCACTCATGACAGTTCTCAACATCGCCATCGCTGTTCATGGGCAAGAAGCCCTCGCGCTGCATGGTGGGCCGGCCATGTGCAGCAGGCGATAGCCCTAAACACGCGATTACAGTTGGGCGACGCGGTCGAAAGCAAAAACAGGGCGTCAAGCGGACTTGGGCTGGACAAGGAGATTCTAGTGCAGAAAGAGCAAGGCTGAGATTCTTGGATGCAGTCATTGGTATCATTCTATCATCTATGAGCTAGAGTTGGTGCAGGTCGAAACGGCGTTGGCCTTGGCACGAGTCTTGATCGTGTTGACTTCAGCTGGGCAGATAACTAGACCCCACTCCGGCGAAAGAGCTATTGGGGCGTAGACTTCTTCTCATCCTTGCGATACTCACTCCTGACCAGCTTCAAGTTCGCGTCCTCGTTCTCGCTAAGCAATCATTATCCATAGCGAGGAGGTGGAGGAGCTTTCGGTGCTGGTGACGAGGAGACCTCTTTCTCTACCAGAAGTTTTGAGAAGAGGGAGATGCGTTGTTCGTCGACTTCTCTCCAATTTACCTGTTTGTGGTTCTTCTTGCAGTCGGTTACGAAGGATGTGTTTCTGGAATTTCATTCCATGGCGAACTTGAGCCATTGGTCATAGGTCTGAGAGGATGATCAGTATGTACGATAGGATCAGCACATTGTGCTTCGTCCTCCGTTTGGCGGAGGCATATTCCATTGCATCAAAGAAACCAGACCATTCACAACATTGGATCTCATTCTTCAGGGTCTCAATCTCTCAATTGTTTTGCCGTAAGATCTCCTCAGACCTCTGCCCTAGCAACAATTGCTGGGCTGCTTCTCCTTCCCACCAAAAGCAAGTCTACTAATACTATCCACAATCCCCTTCACGCCACTCTCACCCGCAGCAACCTGACTGGGCGTACTAGAATAACTCGGAGGAACATCCATACAAGGATTACTTGTAAAGAAATTCCTCGGTCTCAACAACACAGTCATGGGCTCAGCTGGCATGACAGGATAGTCTTCTGGGGAGGGGAAATGTGTGAGTCCGAATGTATGCCAGAGTACGACGTCCGTGTTGTCGAGAGAACCTTGAGGATCTGCTGCGATCCAGGCTGGAAGACCCTGGGATGGTTTGCCCGAGGTTTGGGGGACGTGCCGGCCGGCCGGGTGGATCTGGTCGTCGGAGTCTAGATTCATGGGTGAGTATAGGTGGGAAATGGGATGAAGATGAGGGAGGAACGTACATTTTGTTACGTGCACGGCATGGCGGGCAAAGCCTGCTCGTTTCCAGACTAGACTGCCCTCCTTTGGGAGCAAGGATGGAACTTCTCTGCTGACAAGCTTGTAGGACACAGGTTTCTTGCTGTATGGATTGAGCTTGTTCGTGTTGGCCATTTCCCATGTCCGACTCGTTTGGCCGTCGTAATTGCTTCGAGCAGTCTCCATGGTATCGAGCTTCGTTTTCTTGGCGTAGAAGGCGTTTCCATAGAAATTCTCCTTGCTTCCGGGCTCGCCTTCGCCTTGAACTGCATCAACTTGGAAGACTGTGTTTTCTGGACCGTCTACGTTGGGATCCACGCGGAGACAGAAGAGGTGCTGGTGATTGTGGGCGTTGACGCCTGGATAGACTTCCGTTCCCCACGGCGCTGCGGATTCACCTGGCGCGAGAGCGTATGTGTTCAAGATGCCGGTAAGCTTGATCTCGAGCTGGATAGTGCCGTCTTGCATGAAAATCCAGTAGACGCAATATTCGTAGTTGGCTGCTGTGAAGACGTGGCTGATCACGAATTTGCGGGCACGGGTGACAGTGCAGGAGTCATCTCGAAAGTCGGTGTGCTTGAACAGGATTCCAGCGTCCTCCTCGTGGATGCAGATTGCATTCTTGATCGTCTGAGGTTCGCCGGCTTTGTTCACGAAATCGAAGTCCATGTAGTGAATGGCACCCTTGCAATCGCAACCCAGAGAGAGCGAATTCGTCATGTATCCTCCACCATATTCACCCAGATCGAAAGCATGCTTCCTTTGGTGTGGGTGCTCGGGATTGCCGTACGGCACTACCATTTCTGCTAACGACATGCGCCAGAAGACCGGCCGGACGTTGCCCTTGTCATTGAACGTAATATTCGAAAGGACCACCCCTTCACGGTAGTTGAAACCAACATGAATGCTCCAATTCTGCCACTTCATCGTTCGTCCTTCTACAGTGAACGAGACACCCTCGGGTTGTGATATGTTGATTGGCTTCAAGTCTTTTCTGTAGCCGCCTTCTTTCCGAATCGCTTCGGCGTGGTAATTGATCGGCGGAGCAGTGTTCAGTGGCCGTCTCACTTTCGGGACATCGATATGAATGATTTCGTGCGTGTCGGCGTTAAAGATCGGGCAAAAGTCGAGTGGGAAGGTATACTGGCAATCGTCCACGTTCGGCCGATAGTACATAAGAGCTTGCTGCAGTCGAATCTCAGAACCGAATCGCTCATCGTAGCCAATTGTCCAAGGATCGCAGTAGACCTTGTGCATATCCGACGGTGGAATTCCAAGAATGCCACACTGCTCAATGACCTTTGCATCCTTTCTTGCTACAGTCTCTGTCAGCTGCAGGTCCTCCATGGTGATCAATGGTTGAACACCTGGAGTCTGCTGCCATTGTGTGATCCTGCCTTCGTCCAGATCAACCAGAGCATCGTAAACTTTGCTGCCTCTTCCAATGGCCACGATATCTGCTACTCGGTGCGGTCTCGGGACTGTTTGTGGGTTTGCGAGCCACTGCTGCATCTCTGCCTTGCGAGGCTCCCATAGCGTGATGGCATTGAAGTGCACGCTTGGGTATTCTCTTCGTACGATGTCGACCGCTGCTCTGATCTCGTCCAGTGTGAGCGGATCGAAAGGGTGGGACTGGAGCTTGTGGCCCGTGACATGGGAGGCCATCTGCTGTAAGCGTTCCAAGACCATCTTGCCGGCGCCCAGGGTAGCTCGGCCAATGCAAGGCAAATCGGTGTTTGGGCTGGTATGAGAGAGGCTGATGGTAGAGGAACAGAAACAAACAACACCAAGACCTACAAGTTATGTATGGACCATGGACAATAATACCCCGCCTAAACAAGACGCATGTCCGGCGCGCATCTTCGCATGCATTGCATTGGCGACTTTCACGCTCTGGTAGACGAGGTTCTTGTAACTACTTGTCCTTATCAGCGAGCGCCGCGGGCAGCAGGGATCTCTGTCCTGATTTGGGAAGTATAGTCGTCTGCGAGTCGCGAAGCAGTGGTCCATCAGCTGATTGTACGCAGTTGCAATTTGCGGAAGTGTCAATACGCGTGCGAATGGGCGGATGGGAGACCTTGCACGCGCTTGGCTCACACGTGATGGTAACCATATGCCTTCGAAAGGCAGCATGTTCCGCCCAGCTGACAATGTTACGAGGAGATACAACAACTGCGTCACGCCCTTTCAGCGCTTCCAAGCTACACCACCATCACGACTGCCCGCGCTGCTGTTGCTGCAATGACCCCGTCCGTCAGCATGAACAGACTCACAATGATCAATCTCGCTGTCCGCGACGTCTCGAAGCTCATGATGATCATGGGCACGAGCAGTGATGCGCCTGCTGTGGTGCCTACGAATATGCGACCAAGCACTACCAGCCTGTGTCAAAGGCTGCCACTCATCCATTAGGAATGAAGTCTGTGCGGCACAGCAGATGTGTGGCGAGCATCACGAGGTATTGCCTGATACCTTCTCCAGTAGAATCTAACTTTTCGCATCCACCTTGGCCTCCTAGTGCTCATGCTCCATTTGAGGCTTCAACCTGCTCGGCTTCAAGCATTTCATCTCTGTTCTCTTCCAGATCACCCTCTTCGTCATCAGCCACATCGAGATCTCGGAGCTCAGCTGCCTCTTCGTCCTCCGCCGCGCTCGCGTTGTCGTCATCAACAGCTTCGCCAGCAGCCCTTTTCTTGTGTGCCCAGAGCTTCTCCGCACTCCGGGTGCCTTCGCCACTCTTCACTATGTTCCGGACCTCATTTGCCAAAGAGCACGCGTGGTTGCCATATACCTTTGGCGCTAGTTGCGCTTCAGTCATGTTGTCCCTGGTGAGCCTGTCTGGAATTTTGGCGATGTGCTTGTAATCCTCCACTGGAGGGTCTTCTTTCGCGAACAAGAACCTCATCTTATCCTTCATGATCGTGCGAGCCTTGGCCAGCGTCCCATTGTGATACCAGCCCCATTGAAAGGGGTCACAATCTTCTCTGATGTTTTCAGTGTCGAAGATCTCCTTTACTATAGGGTCGGTCACATCGCACACTTGCCAGGTTTTACCATTAGCAGTAACGGTCTTCCCATCGAAGATGTGCGACGCTGGCGCATCACGGGTGTGCCTGAGAGGCCGCGCCCAAGTGGTAGATGATGCTTGAAAGTTTCCCTTCTCATCCGCCGGATCTTTGAATGCTTCTTTGTCGACCTGGAACATCAAAGTCTGGTAGAAGCGGCACTTTGGGTCTTTTCGCGGGTCAACACCATACTTGATAAGGCTGTCGCGCCAAGGGCCTGCCTTGAAGCTGTAGCCAACGTATTGCGTGGCCTCCTTGAAGATGGTATCACTAATGGGTACCATGGAATTTAGAGCGACACGCTTGGTGAGCAGAGGGCGCGTTTCGAGCAATTTCTGCAGCTCTTTCACGGCCTTTGGAAGCAGTTCGCCAGTCGGGCTGCGTCGAGGAAGATCAACGGGAGCTTTCTGGGGAATTTCGGGTGCGTCTGGTGCAAGGCCCCAGGTAACACGTTTTGGAGCAGCAGAAATATTCTTGGCAGTCACGTGTCCGCTTTCGTCCTGGACATATATCACGCCAGACGCTTGCTGATATTCGTACTTATGAGGCATGTCGAAGCTCGTGAAGGTGGGAGGGCCAGGATGGGCGGTGATATCGTGGTTGCCGATGTCAGTTCTGATGCGGAAGCGAGCCAGCTTATCATAGTCTGGCATCATGGTATTGTCTCTCAGCTTGTGCATGATGGCAAGGTCAGCGCTACGAAGCTGGAAGTCTGGCAAAGTCCGAAATCGATGCGTTTCACGAAGCATTCCGACAGCTTCGATCCGGTACTTGCCCTCGTTGTCGCGAAGTCTTCGGACGAGGTCTGGCGCGGTGATGCCGGCGGCATCTTGTCGCTCTGGACCTTCACCTTCCGGCTCGTGGAAGGCTGAATCGGAGCCTCGCTTGCGCTTGCGGCCTGTCCGTTTCGGCAGCGTGGCCCTGACGAGCACATTTCTGCTTCGGCAGCCTGTCGATGCGATCTTCTTGGCGAAGGGGTCATTTGGGCGCAGCGACACTCCGGCGACGGGCTCGGGTAGCTGGTTCTGTTTGCTAGACAACTTGGTGTCGTCGACGTGATGCTCCAGAACCTACACACGGCCTTCCCGTCAGACACACAGATATCGCATCTCACAGCACATGTGCATGCCTACGTGCTTGAGCTGGGACTCGCCGCCCAGCGACTTGATGCCATTTTCCACGTTGCGAATGATGCACGGGTGCTCGACGCTCACGATGCGCGCGCTGCCAACCGCATGGCTTGGCGTGTCCATTTCGAGTTGTCCTCATAGATTCATGTGATAGCATATGCATCTGCATCACGTGTGGCCGCGGAAGCAGTAGGCCGGTGGTGTTGAAGCTCTTCTGATGCCAGCTGCCAGCGAATCAGCGGCACGGGCGCTGCTTCCCGCGTGAACATCAACATTGTACTACTACCAGCACCAGCACCAGCACCAGCACCAGCACCAGCACCAGCACCAGTACCGAACCACTCGGCCCTCCCCTCCCGCCTTCTCTGCAGTGTGCACACCTGCTGTTCCACGAGTCGTACGTGTCGCTGTCGCCCTCCCCCTCCGCCTCCTCCTCCTCCTCCGCTCCGCTTCCGAGAGCACATCCTCTGTGCCGGTGCTCGCAATCTTGGCGGCTCAAGTCGCGCTGGCCTTGGCTTCTGGACAGCGGCTCGACAACACGCGCACATCACCCACCACCCACCGCTACCTCCACCCGCGCCGCCTCGCCCTCCCGCCTACCTCCTTTCCATTCACGTGTGCGCAGCTCCCGGCGAGCATTGCGGAAGACGGCCGTGCAGATCGCACATCGTGGCAGCAGCAGCAGCAGTCTGACGCCAGGCCAGGGCAGGAACAACAGGCCGACTCCATTCCAGCCTCGCATAATCCATTCTCGCATCTCGCAGCCCTGGCGCAGCGCAGCGAGCAGTGCTAGCCCTATCGTCGGCACACCACACTCTCTCCTACCAAAGGGCCGGGCCCACCCTTCAATACTCGACGCATGATGAAGGGCTTCAGGCAGCGCGTGGTAAGCTTGCCCTCCCCACCACTTTTCGCCAGCCTCTAGTATTGATGGCCATTGACACAGCATGACCAGCTCTCGCGGAACAAGGACCGAGAGGGCAACAAGCTTGCGAAGAAAGGCGGCAAAGATGGCGCCTCGGGCACCGCATCTCCCCATGGCGGCTCTAGCACCCAGTCGCCAGCTGGCTCCGCCCACGCGACGCCGACTTCCTCCACCAGCAACCTCGTCGACTCGCGCAACAAGCCATTGCCCTCCGATGCGCCTACACAATCACACCCAGGCGCGCCAATGCCTGGTCAGCCACAGATGAACGTGGGCCCGAACTCAGGCCAGTTCCCACAGCACGGCAATGCTGCCGCAAACCCCTCCAGTACCGCACCAAACCAGCAGGGAGCTCCTTCGACGCCAGGCAGATTGGGACAGCTCGCTCCTAGTGTGGTAATCTCTCCTAGTGCTCCTGTAAGCTTCCCTTTATGCATCAAACTCAAATCAACCTAACATCAGCACAGCACATTCCTCCACCAGGCGCCGCCGAAACCATGCCGCACGACCTGGCGCCGCCCAAGGCTGGCCAGAAGAGCTTGCTGTTCGATCGGTTGCAAGCCACTCCCAAAGACACCGTGCCTGAGGGTATTAGGACGCCTAAACGACAGCACTCGTCACGCTTCGATATCTCCGACCAAAGGCAGCGTGAGCTCGAGAAGCTGCCGGGCTTCCACGAAGTCCCACCGAATCGTAGACAGGAGCTGTTCATGCAGAAGCTTGATCAATGCAACATCATATTCGACTTTAACGATGCGTCTGGTGACATGAAGAGCAAAGAAATCAAGCGACTAGCGCTACACGAGCTTCTGGACTATGTCGCGCAGAACCGACAGGTCATATCGGAGCCCATGTACCCGAGAGTCGTCGAGATGTTTGCGAAGAACCTTTTCCGCCCGATACCGCCTCCGATGAACCCTCAAGGCGAAGCCTTCGATCCCGAGGAGGACGAGCCCGTCCTTGAGGTCGCGTGGCCCCACATTCAAGTCGTCTACGAGTTCTTCCTTCGCTTCATAGAAAGTCAGGATTTCAACACCAACTACGCGAAGCAGTACATCGACCACAGCTTTGTGCTGCAGCTGCTCGAGCTGTTCGATTCGGAAGATCCGAGAGAAAGAGACTTCTTGAAGACCACACTGCACAGGATATACGGGAAATTCCTCAATCTGCGATCTTTCATTAGAAGAAGTATCAACAACGTCTTCTTCCAATTCATATACGAGACGGAGAGATTCAACGGTATCGCGGAGTTACTGGAAATCCTTGGCTCGATCATCAACGGCTTCGCTCTGCCGCTCAAGGAGGAGCACAAGCTTTTCCTCACACGGGTGCTCATACCTCTACACAAAGTGAAGAGCTTGAGCATGTATCACCCGCAGCTGGCATACTGCATTGTTCAATTCCTGGAGAAGGACGCAGCGCTCACAGAGGAAGTTGTTTTGGGATTATTACGATACTGGCCAAAGGTAAACAGCACGAAGGAGGTCATGTTTTTGAACGAGGTCGAGGATATTTTTGAGGTCATGGATCCAGCCGAATTTGCCAAGGTCCAGGAACCGCTTTTCAACCAGCTCGCAAAGAGCGTGGCAAGCCCACATTTCCAGGTATGTCTCGATGACATGCTGCATGCTTTCTGTCACCCTGCTGACGTTGACAGGTCGCCGAACGTGCCCTGTATTTCTGGAACAATGAGTACTTCTGTAATCTTGTGAGCGACAATGTGGATGTGATCTTGCCGATAATGTTCGCACCTCTATACGAAAATTCGAAGGGTCACTGGAACCGGTAAGTTCAAATCACACATCATCATAATCTCTGCTGCATGAAGCTTACGAGGCATCAGAACCATACACGGCATGGTATACAACGCCATGAAGCTGTTCATGGAAGTGAACCCGCAATTATTCGACGAGTGCTCGCACGAGTACACCGAGCAACAAAACAACGCAGAAGCCGTCAAGGCAAACCGACAAGCGAAGTGGGACCGGCTGTCACAGCTTGCCGATCAAATGAAGCAGAATGGGCATGCTCCAGCGGTACGACCTCCCAATGCATATGGCAACACATCGAAAAGCCCCTTGCGAACCGAAGACGGAGATCTGACCTCCATGGAACGACTCCGCTTACAGGACGACAGGAGAGCTGAAAGGCACACCAATTCGGTACGTGGATGAGAAGCTCGAGCCTACCTCGCACACGCTGCACTCATCCCCAACATACTTACTCCCTTGAAAATGACCTTCTCCTTTGTCTGTTCGATCACATGCGCGCATGTGCACTGCATCGCAAGCATCACCGTCTGCCTTGCATTGCACAGCCTTGATCCTCTTCGTCCTTGTCGCTTAACATGCATGGAATGACAATCATGTCATGGCCTTGTGTTCTGATTGAATTTGGCGCGAATTTAGAAGCGTTCCCACGGCAGCAAAAGTCAGCATCAACACACGTCGTCGGACCGACCTAGCACTGGCACCAGGTCGCGAAGCAATAGCAAATCGAGCAATGCTGCGAATTGAGGGCCAGGCTAGCATTACTCTTGGGAGGAAATGGAACGAGGCGGGAGTCTCTTTTTTTAGGGGGGGGGTTGAAATGAAGCGTCTTTTAGCTTGTGGTGTGGACGAAACGAATGCCTGAGCATGGTGACGTTTGAATACCTAGAAGGATAGGAGTTTATGAGATGGTATCCTACTACCAATGTCGGCGAAACCTTGCTCAGCAAAAGAATTATAACAGTGATGAACCTCAGATGGACTGTCAAATTCTTTGTCACGTGCAGTTCCGACAGCTCGGACAAGCTTTCCGTGGCGCAAAGGCTAAAACTTGCACTGAATATTTTGTCACTTCGACTTCAGCATGTGAAGACTCATATTGCTAGCCTCTCTGCCCTCGGCTCGAGGCCCGGTCTTCAACATCGACAGCAACATGGCTGACTCACACCCTGCCTTCCGGGCATTTCCTGGCTCTTCAGCTTTCTCTGACTTTCGCCTGGATCACCTCAAAGCTGCCTTGGGAGCGAAGGATCTGCAGGCGATATGGGTACATTATGTATCTTCAGAGCGTCAGCTTCTGGCCGGGGAGATCTCCACTCTCGATCAGCTCTTCGAATATGGGAGCTACCCAGATTCGAAGACTGAGCTTTACGGTGCCCTGCTCAAGGCAGTCATCAATGGCAACCCTCCTGGGGATGAGACAACGAAGTTGTTCTTCGTAAGCCCTCGAGCAGGCACAATTTCACCATGGAGCTCGAAAGCCACGAGCATTGCTCAAGTATGTGGCCTTGGAAGCGTGGTCAAGAGAATAGAGCGTGGCACTGTCTTCGCTGCCAAATTCGAACAGGCTCCAAAAGGTGATACCCTTCCAAGTCCGGATTCGATATATGATCGCATGACGGAGACGCTCAGCCCGGATCCTCCAGACCTCGATGCCATGTTCGCGCAGCTACCGCCTCAACCCTTGGAACGGATCGATTTGTTGCACAGCTCGGCTGGACCTAGAGCTGCGCTGGAGGATGCCAATAAGCGACTTGGTCTCGCGCTAGATTCGTCCGAGATGGACTACTTGATCGATGCATACACGAATCAGCTTCAGCGTAACCCTACCGATGTTGAGCTCTTCATGTTTGCACAGGTCAATTCCGAGCACTGCAGACATAAGCAGTTCAACGCAAGTTGGACCATTGACGGAGTCGAGAAAGGTCGAAGCCTGTTTTCAATGATTCGAAACACCCACAATACTCATCCAGATCATGTCATATCCGCCTACAGTGACAATGCAGCTGTTCTACAAGGTTTCGCCGGAACCCATTGGGCACCTGAGCAGCTCGGCGGAGAATGGAAGCAGACCAAGGAGACTGTACATTATCTTGCCAAGGTTGAGACACATAATCATCCAACTGCTGTATCACCTTATCCTGGAGCCGCAACTGGATCAGGAGGAGAGATTCGGGATGAAGGAGCCGTCGGCAGAGGTTCAAAGCCAAAGTCTGGGCTGGCTGGATTCAGCGTTTCAGATCTGCGCATACCTGGTCACGAGCAACCCTGGGAGATTGACATTGGAAAACCGGCTCATCTCGCAAGTAGTTTGGACATCATGATCGAGGCACCAATTGGGAGCGCTGCTTTCAACAACGAATTCGGCAGGCCATGCACAACTGGATATTTCCGCACCCTTTCGATATGTGTGCCTGTCAATGAGACGTCGACTGAAGTCAGAGGCTATCATAAGCCAATCATGATTGCAGGTGGTGTAGGAACAGTGCGACCAGAGATGGCGCTAAAGAAGAAGGGTCTGGTCAGCTCTGGTGCGCACCTGATTGTACTTGGTGGACCAGCCATGCTCATTGGTCTTGGTGGTGGAGCAGCCTCGAGCATACAATCGGGCGAGGGAAGCGTTGATCTGGACTTCGCAAGTGTCCAGCGTGGAAATGCTGAGGTGCAGCGCAGAGCGCAAGAAGTCATTAATACCTGCACCTCGCTTGGCCAGCAAAGTCCAATACAGCTCATCCATGATGTCGGTGCTGGTGGCCTCTCTAACGCACTTCCAGAACTTGTCGAAGACGCGGGCTTCGGCGCGAAGTTCGAGCTGAGAGAGATTGACAATGCTGATCCCAGCTTGAGCCCTCTGCAGATCTGGTGTTGCGAGGCCCAAGAGCGATATGTCATGGCAATTGCGCCTGATAAGCTCGATACATTCATCAGGATTTGCAAGCGAGAACGTTGCGGCTACTCGGTTGTTGGTCAAGCACAACAGGAGCAACGTCTTGTTTTGATGGATCGTGATTCGATAGCCGAGCCAACGCCAATCGACTTGCCAATGTCGACACTTTTTGGAAAACCTCCGAAGATGCACAGAACTGTGGATTCGCGGAGACTGAAACTTCCAGCATTCGACAGCAGTCTAGCCACCTATCTCCCCAAGTGTCCAGGAACCACTCAAGCAGTTCTACCAAACGCAGTAGATAGAGTTCTTGCTCTTCCAGCTGTCGGCTCCAAGTCCTTCCTCATCACGATCGCCGACCGAACTGTCGGTGGTCTTACCGTGCGAGATCAGATGGTCGGACCTTGGCAAACTCCTGTTGCAGATGTCTCGGTCACTGCAACGTCGCTCACACCTGGAATCAAGACTGGTGAAGCTATGGCTATGGGAGAGAAGCCGACACTAGCGCTCATCTCTGCCGCAGCATCAGCTCGCATGGCAGTGGCTGAGTCACTCCTCAACATCGCCGCTGCAAGTATTCCGCATCGACTTACCAAGATTCGACTCTCAGCGAACTGGATGGCGGCCAGCAGTCACCCTGGCGAGGGTGCTGCGCTCTATGAAGCTGTTGAGGCTATTGGTATGCAGCTGTGTCCCGAGCTAGGCATTTCCATCCCAGTCGGCAAGGATTCGATGTCAATGAAGACCAGGTGGGAGGGCAAAGAAGTCACTGCACCGCTGTCATTGGTCATCTCTGCTTTCGCACCAGTCAATGATCTCGCCAGCACCTGGACGCCCACACTCAGACGCCAAGAAGATGTTGGCGAAACACTTCTGATGTTTGTCGATCTCGCCGGTGGCAAGAAGGCCCTCGGTGGCTCGGCTCTGGCGCAGGTGTTTAGCCAAGTTGGCGACACGGCTCCAGATGTTCACGATGTCGATTTTATCAAGGACTTCTATCACGCTGTCGAGCAGCTTCACGAGTCGGACGTCGTGCTCGCCTATCATGACCGATCAGACGGTGGTCTCTTCACCACTCTGGTCGAAATGATGTTCGCTGGCCGCTGTGGTATCGATCTAGCCCTTGACAATATTGTCAAATCTGGAAGACCACAAGATGTGATTGAGACTCTTTTCAACGAAGAGCTCGGTGCCGTCTTCCAAATCCGCAAGAAGCATGAGAATGTGTTCCGCGGAGTCTTCGCGCCAATGTCTCCGATCAAGATCGGTACTGTGCCCAAGGCTTCAAAGCAGGAGCTGACCATTTACTATGGCGCCCATTGTGTCTACCGTGCACCCAGAGCTGAATTGCAACAGAAGTGGCATTACACATCTTGGGCTATGCAGAGTCGTAGAGATAATCCTGCTTGTGCAGACGCAGAGCAGGAGCACATCTTCAATGACCAGGATCCGGGCTTGCAGTACAAGCTAAGCTACAAGCCAGATGAGAACATCTCGACCTGGAGCACGACCATATCATCGCAAATCCGGACCAAGCCACGCGTCGCCATCTTACGAGAGCAAGGTGTTAATGGGCAGGCTGAAATGGCCTTCGCTTTCGCCACAGCAGGCTTTAGCCCGATCGATGTGCACATGACGGACATCCTTTCGGGACGCTTCTCGCTCGCGTCGTGCGTTGGGCTTGCAGCCTGTGGCGGTTTCAGCTACGGTGATGTCTTAGGTGCTGGTCAGGGCTGGTCCAAGAGTGTGCTTCTCCATGAGGGCACTCGCAACGAATTCAAAGCCTTCTTCGCGCGGAAAGACACTTTCGCTCTTGGTGTCTGCAATGGCTGTCAATTTTTGTCAAGATTGACCGAGATCATCCCAGGTGCAGAGAACTGGCCAACTTTCGAACGCAACATCAGCGAGCAGTACGAAGCTCGAGTCTGCATGGTTCAAGTTACGAATCCACCTTCTCGACCTCCTTCGGTCTTCTTGCATGGTATGGAGGGCTCGTACCTTCCGATTGTCACAGCTCATGGAGAAGGTCGTGCAAACTTCTCGCATACTGGTGCTTCGTCTCCGCAAGCTCTCATCGACCAAGGCTTAGTTTCGATGAGGTATGTGGACAATAAGCTGAACCCATCTGAGCGCTACCCTTTCAACCCCAACGGCAGCCCTCTCGGGATCACTGGCGTAAGAACCCCAGATGGAAGAGTTCTGGCGTTGATGCCTCATCCTGAGCGTACCATTTTGAAGGAAGCCGCCAGCTACCTGCCAGCCGAGCAGGCGAAGGAGTGGGGTGAATTTGGTCCATGGTCGAGAATGTTCAAGAGTGCGAGAAGATGGGTTGGCTGAAACCGATATCTTGTCAAGTCGTGACTGGCTGTCAAGGCCGGCTCCTAGACTTGAAATACGATAAATCCATGAATTTCTTTTCATCCCATCCGGATCTTCCGGGGGCAGGCGAGCGACAATCGACGTTGATGACGGCATAGACTATAGCACATTGTCAACATTCACCAATGCAATCGCCTGGAAGGGCATTGATTGTTTGCAGAACAACGATTATCATGAAAAGTCCGCTATGATATACGAATTCGCTTTCGCAGGGCCAATCGTTCAGTCCTCGCTAAGTAGGTGCAAACATGGCGTCCATTTCTGAGATCCTGATTGGTTGTGTCAGGTATACGGCCTGTGCTTCTGCAAGAGTCAGCCTGAGGTCGCTTACTGTATCTCGGATTACGTCCTATCAACCACCGCACCCGCGCCACACGCTTGGAGCCAAGATTATCAATGGGAGGCTCTATAATAGACTTCAGCTCTGGGTAAGAGGGTCGACTTTGCTAGATACCCAAGCAATTGCTGAGCTTGACCAACCCTGCTGGCCAAGATGCCATCCTTGGTCACGATCGGAGTGGCATTGCTGGTGGTATACTTCTCCTCGTTCGTCCATAGATTTTTGACGAATTGGAGAAACGCTCAGAAGTCAGGCTTGCCATACTTCTTTGTGTAAGAGTGCACTGTCCGCTCAAGTCAAGCCTTTCGCTGACAATTTTGCAGACCTCTAGATCAGAATCACTTCATATGGATGATCACCTCAGTTCCACTGCGTCCCTGGCTCAAGCGAAATCTCCCAACATGGATCACAGACCGCATCTCACTCTGCATCTACGGCCATGAGTTTCATGAAGGCACACGGCAGTATGAAGTCTGGGGCAGACCGCAGGGCAACGAAGATACAGTCATCATGGTCACGCCAGGTCTCTACGAGATGAACACCAGGGATCCAGAACTTGCCATGGAAATCTTGAGGAACTATCGTGCTTTTACTTCTCATGATCTCACGGTCCTCTTCATGGCCAGGTTCGGTCAGAATGTGCTTACGAGCAATGGCGACGACTGGGTCAGGCAGAGAAAGGTCATTGCGAGCACGATCAATGAGCGCATCTCGAAGACTGTCTTCAACGAAAGTGTGCACCAAACTGCCGGCCTCCTTGATGAGGTCGTGGGTGGAGAGAAGCAGACTGGAGAAAGTGCGAAGATCTTCGACTACATGAAGAAGATCACCATCAACGTCTTGTCCGGAGCAGGAATGGGCGCCAAGGTGGAATGGAAGGCGAACGCGAACGACAAACCTAAGCTTGGCTTCAAGATGACCTACATCGACGCTGTTCAAGTCATCATCGATGCAGTGGCAGGACCAATCATCCTTCCGAAATGGTTCCTTGACTATTACCCAAAGTATCTTCCAGGACACGAGCTAATGAGAAGTCTCGGCCTCGCAATCGACGAGTTCCCAATTCACACCAAGGATCTGCTCGAAGCAGAAAAGATCCGAACCACAAAACTCGGCGAAACAAGCAGTAACATAATGTCTCAACTCCTCAGAGCCTCCGAAAGCGAAAGATCCGGCCTGTCCGACGACGAAATGATGGGCAATCTCTTCGTCTTCACAGCTGCGGGCTTCGACACAACAGCCAATACGCTCTCCTTCGCCCTGGTACTGCTTTGTCGCTATCCAGAGTGGCAGAAATGGATGCTCGAAGAAATCGACCAAATCCTACCTTCCATTGACACAGCAGAAGAAGATTTGGACTACACAGCAATCTTCCCAAAAGCAACCAGAATCTTAGCAATCATGTTCGAAACCTTACGCCTCTTCCCGCCAGTAATCCATCTCGCAAAACAAACTCGAAAAACAGAATACCTCAGATCAAAAAACGGAAAAACATATCGTATCCCGGCCAAAGCTTCAGTCTACATAAACATTGTAGCAATTCATCAAGATCCTAGCGTATGGCGGAATCTCAACCTCCTCCCATCGACCACCTCACCCTCCTCCGATAGTGACGAAAAGATCTTCCGCCCTTCTCGCTGGGTGCATCCAGAAACTGGAGAAATGTTCAGACCACCTCCCGGATATTTCATTCCTTGGAGTTCGGGACCGAGGATTTGTCCAGGACAAAAAATGGCACAAGTCGAGTTTGTGAGTATATTTCTGGTTTTGTTTAGGAGGTGTGTGATCGAGGCGGTTGGGTTAGAGAACGAGGGTCGTCAGGAAGAGGTGGAGGAGAGATTGGATAAGAAGCTGAGGGAAAGTATTTCCATTTTGACGTTACAGATGAATGATGTTTATAATGTGAAAGGTCATGATGAGGAAAAGGGGTTGAAGTTGAGGGTAACCAGAAGGAGGGAATAGTGTTGTGAAGTGTTGAAGACGAATGCTTCTTTTTTCTAATTACAAATTTTCCCATCTGTATCTGATAACTACTGATTGCTATTCCGTTGATCGCTCTGCTCGCAGGGAAGGAATGACAAGCACGCCGTAAAAGAAAGCACCATCACATCAAGCATGCCTGTTTCTCTATCGCTGCTATTGCAGCAGTAGTGCAAATCAAGCACTATTTATCTCGACCGATCTGTCAATTTTTCTCCCCATCTGAATCGACCCATCTATGAGCCGACGCTCACATCCAAGTTTAGCTCAATCCTCAGCTGGGCAATGATATCCGTGCTGTAGCCTTGCTGTGCGCAGTAGCTCTCGAAGCAGTCGTTGGTCAGTGGTTTGCAGTATCCAAGGACGGCCTTCTTGTAAGAAGAAATGTCGACGCCAACGCCAACGCCAACGCTGACGCTGGCGCTGATTTTGAATGCGGATTTGAGGCCGGAAACGACCTCGTCAGAGTAGTTGTATTGATCGCAGACCTTGGTGAAGCAGGTCTGGAATTCTTGACAGCCGCATGACCAGTTTGTGCATTGCTGCTTGACGACTGTGGTAGCGGCTGAGATGTCGGCCTGGAGTTGAACGTTCACGTCAACACCGATACCAATGCCGATTTGTGGGTCGCGTGCTTCAAGCTCGTTAATGTTCTACTTGATGTCAATAAAGTGGATGTTCACGATGATCTGCTTGTCGTGACTCACGTCCGCTGGAACCAGTGCTACAGCCTCCGGGTGTGGAAGAGCAACAGCGTTGCTGAGAGCCATAGTGGCCAGAACGGCGGAGATGTAACTGAACTGCATGATGGATGAAGAGGGTTGATAACGGACTTGGGTTCAGGCTTCAAGCTTCAAAGGCTCTTTGAGTCGATGGGAAGAGATGGAGGAGGCCGGTGGTGAAAGTCATTCGCAGAGGCTGGCATGTCTCTTTTGTATGCTGATTGTCCCATGTCTATCAACGACGTGGATCGAGAAGACATCCATCCCCATGCTTGTGGGGCTTGTATTGACTTCCTGCCCAGCAATGTGCCATTCTCGCCACTCATATGCCGGCATGGTTGTAACATTGCGTCGGCGGCTATGCAGATTTCCTATTCGGTCGCGGCGTAGTAGAAGAAGTGGTGTCTGTTGGGTTGAGCGTACAGGAGTGCATGCTAAAGTTAGAGGTCTGGTACAAGCTTCTTCAAGGCAACCCTAGAAGACTCGAAGATCCATGTTCGCCAAGAGTGGTCCAGAACCCAGATATTTGATCAGTGAATGTCCGTATTCCGTGCGCTATAAGGAAAGTTTGCTAGGTTGTGGGCGGCTCCGAGCGTTGCTCACAAGGAAGAGCAACATCGTTGGAAAATGTAACGTCAGTATTTTGATGCAACGAGTCCTGCTGCATATGCGCAGATATAGCTTCATGCTAGCTGGCCACCGGTTTGGGAGTTGTTTGTAGTCAAGCTTCTGCCACAGCTGTCACTGCAGATCCAGATATAGCTGCCGAGGCTTCCATCGGGCATGGGTCTGTAGCTACAGTACATGCTTGTACTGTCAAAGTTTTTCTCGCGCGGTGAAACATGATTAGGTTTTGTCGCTCTCGGCCTTCAGGGCGTGCCCAGCAGAAATCCAAACCCCATTCTGCATCAACACACGTGATCTCGCCTAGGCGGAGCAAGACGGCGGGAAATGAAGTGCAAGGATTTTTGAGCAATGGTAGGACTAGTGAGCATCCATGTGTGGAGGTCAGACCGTCAGAGCGAGCAAGGAGTCATATCAGTCACGCACTCTTGTCAAGGGTCTAACTTTCAGGTTCATCAGTGATTCAGTAGTTGAGTGATCAATCGGGGGGGTTTTCTGCTTGTCAGATCAACGTCTCGCACAAAGAGATGTCAATCCCATCGGCATTTCCTATGGCTGAGCTCATGACCGATCGGAAATGAATCCCAGCGGCCACGTCTTACACGACGTGCTTGCAGCCGCTAGCCACCATACAAATTTCGCAGCTCGTATTCATTGAAAAGGGTGGAAGTCGGTTGTTTCGCGCAGCTGCCGACGCATCAGCGCGCCGATGTGAGCCGTAAGATTGATCCTGGTAGACAGAGGAGTTATAGGGGTCTAGAAGTGGGTGACCGTGAAAGGAAGTCACATCAGAAGCCTTCCAGAGAGCTTTGGAAAAGCGCTTTGGGATCTTTGCGTGAGACTTGCGCAAGCGGCAGAAATTGTGCATGGTGAGCCTGCGTGAGACGCGTTGGCCGGGATAAAGTGGTGGTGGTTGTAACTCTAACGACTGGAGCCGCAGGCTTAACGTTGATAGAAATGCGATAACATTGATCATGACGGATCGTTCGGCTACCACGGGTTGTGTCTATGGCAGACACGTCCTCTTTCGGTGCCGTGATCCGGTGCCACTGTCGTGCTGCTGCAATGCGACAACGTGATCTGGACTCTGCATACTGCTCAACCTGGGCTTCTCCTCAAAACCTAACCGCACTTGCTCGGTTTTCAGCTTGTGGACCTTTGGTAGCGGAATGGGCGGTGAAGATGGAGATGTTTGCAGGAGAGGCTGACTGCGAGGTGATGGTACCACATCTACTTCTTCTTGGACAGACTCTGCACAGCCTTACTCTTGGTCGCCTTCGGATCGATGCCTTTCCTCTTCAACGCCTTCTTCAGACTTCGTTCAATGATCTTGTCATCCTCTTCATCATCCCAGTCTCCAAAGTCGTCTTCCTTGGCAATATTCTCCTCATTCTCGTCATCGGCCTCTATCGCCGCGCCTACATCGACATCCTCCTCTTCATCGTGTACACCGTTACTTTGCTTCTCTCGTCTCTTCTCCTCCGCACTGCCTTGAGCTCTTACAGCGTGAGCTGCGGTAGGGCCAGTCTTCTTGAATTTGGCGACGAAAAAGCCATCGACGTTGTAAGCATGCGGGTAGTATCTTCGGGTCTCTTTCATGCTTGGGTGGAAGCGCTTTGCCTGATACTTGACGAAACCTTCCTTGCCGAACACAAGACCAGCTGGTACAAGCTTGACGTTGGGCCGCTTGTTCAGCACATACTGAACGACTTGCTCGTTCTCTTCCACCGTGACCGAGCAGGTCGAGTACACGATGTAGCCGCCAGTCTTGCTTGCGTGGTCAACAGAATCTACTGCGGCAAGTAGAAGCTGCTTTTGCAGATGAGGCAGGCGCAGGAAGTCGTCGGGTGTCTTGTTCGTCTTCACGCTGGCATCTTTCGCGATGACACCCGTTCCCGAGCAAGGTGCATCGAGAAGCACTCTGTCAAAGCCGCCCATCACCTTGGGAAACTCCAGAGCAGAGTAATTGCACACGATGGTGTTCTTGACACCAAGTCTGTGAATGTTCCCGATTAGACCCTTGGCACGATCCTTGTTGGAATCGTTGGAGAAAATGACACCGGTATTCCGCATCAATGCAGCCAAATGTGTTGTCTTCCCTCCTGGCGCAGCTGCCATGTCCAGCACGCGCTCATGCTCTTGTGGGGCCAGTGCCATGACGGGAAGGAAGGAGGATGCGGCTTGTAGAATATAGTGGCCTGCGAGGTACTCGGGAGTCGCACCAAGCGGAACTTGCGATTCGAAGACTTGCAGTCCGACTTTCGACCATTTGCCCACGGGCTCTAGAGTCACACCACGGTTGATGAGCGCGTGCGCCAAGTCTCGCCGATGCGTACGGAGGGTGTTGGTTCTGATGACCATCGGTCGAGGCGTCTCGTTTGCGTCGAAGTAGGCGAGTGCTTCTTGTGGTGGGAAGAGCGAGAAGAGCTTCTCGGCCAGAAAGGGCGAGTACCCATAATATGTGCAGATGTCTCTCAGCAGAGACGATGTGTATTCTGCCCGGCTCTTGCCCGGCTCTGCCAGCTCTTTGAACGAGGTGAGCACACGCACAGTCTCCGTTATCCTTGTGCGCAGGAGTTGAAGATCGGGGGCAATCAAATTTGACCGCCCATCTTCGCCCTCATCTGGTATGTCTGCAGCAATATTCGTCTGCAGCGCTCCATCCTGCAGTTCTTCCTCTGCTTCCGCAGCTTCCTGTGCTTTCTGCTCGTCAAGCCTCCGCGACAATCCAGCAATGTTCGCGGCAGTCAAGGTTTCTTCCGCATCTGAATCCTCATCCTCGGACCACATTCTCTCCTGTCGCACTTCGCTGTCGGATACGTCCACATCATCGTCAGATGGCGCATTGGCAAAGTCGTCCGCATCGCTTCCCACCTCGTCGTCGCTGAAGTCTAGATCTTGCTGGATGCCGCCAATTTCGTCTTCAAGCACATCCGGATCGTCAATCGCATCGCCGCTCAGGTCTGCGATTTCATCGTGCTCGTCGCTTTCAGGCTCTGATATTGGCTTGTATTTCGACTTGTTCACTACCGGCGCCGGCTTCTTCACTCCATTCTTCTGAGCTCTCTGTGCCGGCTTGTCCTGCACAAGCTTTTGCTTCTTGATCGACGACGTTGTCGGTGCGGCAGACTTGCGCTTTCTCGTGACCAGAGACTCATCTAACGGCGGCGGCGGGCCTTGCTTCTTCATGCGACGTCCAACTCCCATTTTGGCAGTGTGTATGGCTGATGGGCAGTATGATATGCCATGTCTAGTTCAGATGGGGCATGGAATTTTTTGGGACGGACCTGAGTCCGCCGATGCCATGCTTGGCAAACACTGAGCTCCTGCACAGGGCCTGATGCTGAACAAATACCTAGGTAATATTTGATTATGCAACGCCCATACACGTGCTATCATTATGCCTTTCTCCATGGCATCAGCCGCACTTAGCCCTGCCTCTGCCTCTGCCTCTGAATCCTCACGCATGTCAGATATATCATATGTATTATGCTCTGCCTCTGAATCCTCACGCATATCAGATATATCATATGTATCATGTATGCCAGTCTTGCGTCGAGTTGACATTACTTAGAAGTATGGCCTCGGAAGGCTCGTCGGCCACTCAATACTTCCAAGGCAATGAAAGTACAAGAGCTGCGAGAGGCCTATCTCGTGACCACCGACGATGATTGCTATCTGAAAGAAACTGGACGAAGCGCAATCAAGGAGCTTCTTCTAGGCATGACATCCCTCATCCAGGCACAGAGTGAGGCAAAGCTTGACTCCGCCCGAGAAGTCGATACGAGCACGATGGAGAATTCAAACCTGTCCACTTCAATATGCCGATGGCGCGCGGAGACAAGACACCTCTTCAGCAGGCCGCTGATAAGGGCCACCAGGGCATCATCAAGGATCTATCAAGCGCTGGTGCGGACCCGAACCTGCTGGGAGAAAAGTTTGGTGGAACGGCGGTACAAGAGAACGATTGTGATGAAAGGAGCGTGGCCAGCAGATTTGAGACTGAGACCAAGATCGGTAACATAACCTGATCAGCCAAAGAATCGGCGACAAACAGGAGCCAGAAGGTCGGTAATTGCTTTGATGACCCACTTGTGCTATTGAATCGACAAGGCCCACATCTAATAATCTACAAGATAACCGTTGAGGCTACTGATGGCAGTACGGTGAGTTCCGATTTCAGCTTGGCTTGCATAGTGCTCACCTGGCAGCATAATCTCATTGTTGGTCTGCACTGGCACCTTCCACCTTCGGAGCTAACACTTGACGGCTACGGTGAATGGCTTGCCTCATTTGTCGGCGTTATTGGCGCTTCTCCAGAGGTCACCACAAAAGGGATCGCATTTCCAGAAGGTAGTTTTTGCCAGCGGCACCTATGTATTGTTCAGCTTTCTTCTCAAGTCAAGTCTTCAAGGCGTTTTGGTTATCCTGCCGATCCCTTGCTCATATTTATCACCAGGGTACACGACTACAGAGCCTCGCGTACCAAATGGACTGCATTCTCAAGCACCCGATTCTGCCTCACCTGCTGCTTACATTCATCCCTGTCACGTCATGTTCCTCCTCTGCCTCCGATGGTTCATACCTCGGGATCTCGTTCTCTGCCTTCAGCTCCCTACTCTCCTTCTGCAGAACTGAAATTTGTCCCCTTTGCGCTTCTGAGAACGACTCGGCTTGCTCAAGATGTCCCCTGTTGGACACGTCTTGCGAAGACCTCCTCAGAAATTCCGAACCCCGTGCCCGCGACTGGCTAAGGTCCCGATCTCAATGGGTCGTACTCTCGCTGTGAAAGTGAAACAATTGGATATTGGGTATTGTCCACTGTCGGTGTACCATGACGTTTCAGGTGATCTGGTTGTGCGGCAATAAGGCTTGCAATCTGCTCGGCTTGGGCAAATCTCAGATTGTGGTCGTGATGAAGTGGCATGTGCATGGTGAGCACGAATGTATGTAATTGGTAAGGCGTGTTTGGAACTGGTCCATAAAAGCTAATGGCAGAGTTTTTAGGTATGCGGCAAGACGCAGTATCGCAACCATATTTGAGTCCAACTGTGGGACTGTCGGCAATCATGAGATCTGCTCCATATGTTCTTGGTCTCAATACGTTCTCGTCGCGATGTTTGCTCCTAATCTCGCTGTCGATTCGCAACCCAGCGCTTGATGATAAACTCTCGGACCTTGTAGCTCTTCAAGAATGCTCCAATGTCATCGATTTCTCCTTCGACTGACGCAGGTACATCGACGTAGCACATCACCAGCGTTTTCAGCACCGCACTCTGCACTCTGTTCACGCAATGCAGCCACCACCAGTCATGCTGCTCCTTCACTCTTCTGGCAGCCTTACCTTCAGCAGTACTCCAGTACAAGTCTGTGTAAGCAGGAAAGACGATCACCGCAAACTCAGCGTGGCTGAACACGGGACCTCGCAGGTAGAGCATGTAATCCGCACTGAACTTGACTCCAGGCCGAACGACCCATCCTAATGAGCGGAAATGATGGTAAACGACATAGTTGAGCAAGAACTTGTCATCCGGAGCCAGCTTGTACGGGATCATCTTCGGCGGGAAAAATCCTTGTGCTGCAAAATTTTGAATGAGCTGTCGAGTATCGTATGTTGTCTCTTTTGTAGGCGACAAGGCTGGAGCACTTGATCGAACTTCCAGTACTCCAAGTCCATAAGTCAGAAAGAACGCTTCCTCCAGAGTGAGTTGCAGGTGTTCCTGGTTCTCCACGTCCGGCTCAGGCATTTCCTCCGCGTCGTCATCCGAATCTGGCTCGCCACTCGCTGGACGAGCTTCTAGAGGCATTCCATTCTGCTGCATGGCTGCATTCACTCTCGCCTCAGCAATAGCTGCAGTCGTCAACAGCGCATCCCCCTCCTGCAGCACCTTCGGATCCAGCTTGCCCTGCTCGACCAATCTCTGCGTCTGCACCCTTTCCTTCTCGGCCCGATCTCGCTCCAGCTTGAACAGTCTCCTCCTCTGCCGCCGCAAGTTTGTCGCCTCCTCCGCAGTTCCAGGTCCAGCATTCTGCGCTTTTAGCCGTGCCTTCTCACGGTCAATCCAGCTCGGCTCACTTCGACTAAGAGTGCCCTTGCCGAAGAAGCCCATCTCCCACAAAGCTCGAGCATGTTGAGGATCTGTGACATGCACGGACCTGGTCTCTAGAGAAAAGTACCCGACATAGCGACTTGTTGGATGCGATGAAGGCGGTGCCAGTAATTGGGACAGAAACGTGTAGGCCAGTCGTAGAAGTGATATTGGATTCGTTGGGTGAAAGGCCGGTAGAGGATACGTCTCCAAAGGAAGCGGCTTGCTGTGTATGAGATTGTAATTTGGCCTTCGCGGTCTGTTCTGTTGTCGCTTTTCTGGAGTGGCTTTACCAGCTTCGGTGCCTTCGACTGGATGGCCATTCGGCACCGCCGATGCAGCCATCTCGTTCACTCAGAGCTGAAAGATGCAGTCATAAATTGAGTACTGGGCGTTGGGCGTTCGGTACAGCTTTGGTCCCGCGATGTGAGTCTTGCTGTGGTCACCATGTGGCATGTGAAAATGCACCAAGGTTCGGGCCGACTTGACCGCCGAAAGCTTGAACCCTCTCCCACTTTCACAACACAGCAACCCGCATTCCACAATGTCGACAGCGAGGTGGTCATCAAGGCTACCCAGAAGCCCAGACAGCGTCTTTGCTGTAGCCCGAGTGCAACGGGCCCAGCCTCGACGATGTATGGCAGCGCGAAGGACAAGAGCTTGGGGCGAGATCCCCAAGAAGGAGGAAGAGAACGAGAATGGCGTCTCCAATGACAAAGAGCTTGAAATCCCGTACCACGAGGTCCCGAACAGATCGCAACAGCAAAATGACGAGAGGATACGCCAAATACAAAGCGAACGGCAATCACAAGCACAATCGCAACCTCCGCCACAGGAACCACAACGACCGGCGGCCGACCAGACATCTCCCGGTCGCAACACGCAACTCGCCGCCACTCTTGCGCAGTCAGATACTTCTGATCTGCTCACCGAAGTGCGCATGCCTGATGATCCCAACAGCGCCCTTGCCCCAGACCACCCAGCACTCTCCATCCTTGGAAACAGCAGTCTGGTCATACAACGACAAATGGAGATGATGAATCTTCTCATCGGATTTGAGCAGGCGAATCGATATATTATTATGGATGGCCAAGGTCAGACTATAGGATACATCGCAGAACAGGATCACGGTTTTGGAAGAGCTATGGCAAGGCAGTTCGCAAGGACACATCGAAGCTTTACCACGTATATCTTCGACCGGAATGAAAGGGAAGTGTTACGCATACGTCGGCCTTTCGCATGGATCAACAGCCGAATTCGCATATATGATTCCATTCCTGAAGGTGGCTATGGCGAAATGGCAACATCTACAGACTTGCAGGGCCTTTCCGCCAGCTCGCTGGTGAACCCTGGTCAGCAAGCACAGATATCTCCATTGAAGCTCGAGGAGATGCGCATTATCGGTCAAGCACAGCAGCAATGGGCGCCTCTGCGGAGGAAGTACAATCTCTCCAGCTACCGACCACTCGAACCTGCGCGCGACGATGGCGCGCCACGCCTCGAATCCGGCGAAAAAGCAACATCCGATACGAAGGCTCTGATGGTAACCGAAGCTGCATCGAACGAGAACGTGATCGAAGCCGGCATGGCACGATTTGCACACGTCAACGAGCCCTTCCTATCATGGGACTTCACCCTTCGCGATGAATCTCAGAACACAATCGGCAGCGTGAATCGCAACTTTGCTGGATTTGCTAGGGAGATATTCACGGATACCGGGGTCTACGTCTTGAGAATGGACAGCGCGGCGCAAAGTTCTGCACTCGAGACCGCGGTCGGGGAAGAGGTCGCAAGGTACGAAAGAGAAGCTACAGCGATGAGTTTGGATCAAAGAGCAGTGATGTTGGCAACAGCAGTCAGCATTGACTTCGACTACTTCTCAAGACATTCGCATGCCGGAAGTGGTGGGTTTATGCCCATTTTCTGGCCGATGGGCGGAGGCGCCGCTGGAGCTGGGGAAGCCGGTGCCGGTGCCGCTGGGGCTGGGGCTGGGGCTGGGGCTGGAGCGATCGAGGGTGCTTCTGGAGCAGTCGGCGCTGCAGGACGAGCCGCAGGTGCTGCAGGTGCAGGTGAAGGTGCGATAGCTGGAGCTGGCACGATGGCAGGGTACGAGGCCATGCAGAGAGGTACGTGTGGCTCAAGAGGTGGAGACGATGCTAGCCCTCAGGCCAATGAGCCCTTCTCTGCAGATGGACAATACCCACAGCAAGGAGGCAGTCCTGGCGAGCAGGGTGCCCAGGACCTTTGGGGAGAAGGCGACGATCCATGGGGAAGGGGAGGACCGGGCGATGGCCCGCCGCCTAGTGCTGGAGCTGAGGGCGGCGGCGGAGGAGAAGGTGGTGGTGGTTGGATGGATGCTATCTCTGAATTCTTTGATTGAGGCAGGGAGCATTTTACTGTACAAAAAGACCATGGTTATCATCTGCATGACTTACGAACATTCAACTTTGCATACCCTGGTGGCATGGATAAAAGCATTTTCGGATATTTAGAGAGCGAGATGTGTATGATACGATGTAGATGCATATAGCGAGTCGCTCTTCGAATGATAGGTCGAATTGAGAATGTTCGATACCGTGTGTCATGAATGATAGCGATTCTCAAAATACGATAGTTTCATCTGCCCCAAAGTCTACAGTCAACAGTGATCGCTCCGCTGAGAACGCAGCATAACTCCGCAGTCAGAGTGAAGTCGTGAGCAGTTCTATCTTCACTGCATAGCAGCGCATAGGAGCGATATTTCACTTTGCATATGGCTTGGCCTCCATTCCATCTGGCGGCACTGTTTCAACACGGCCCTTTGAGACCTCCTCCCAGTTAGTGCTGAGAGCTGTGCCGTTTGACTCTTGGTATGATTTCATCATCGCACGCTGAACTTCTGGTGATGAGCCGGCATAGAGCTTCTTGAAGAAGTGATTGGCTTCGTCGCCCTCGATCTGAGAAGACAGGTTAGGAATTATCTTCATTGTTGATGACTGTTTTTGTCCAACTCACCTCCTCATCCTCGCCTTCGCCGATCTTGTCCCAATTCTTGGGTCCTGATTTCGATGATGTAGGGTATGCCGGTCCTTTAGGTGCAGGGCTAGGATTCAGTACTGCTTCCTTGACAGCCGCATCAGCCATGGCAGTGTCTTCGCCAACGGGCGTATCAGCCTTCTCTGCAGCTGGAAGTGGCTCATCCGACTCAAGCTTAGACCACTTCACGCCGGATTGGGCCTTCCACAAGTTGATTTCGACTTTGGTGGGTAGCACGCGCATCTCGCTTTTCTCAGCGTTGACAGTGCCGAATAGAGGTTCGAGGTGGAAATCGAAGGATGATCCGTGAGCTTCGAGCGGGAAGTTGACGCTGACAGAGCGGTCGGAGAATTCGCAGGTGACCTTATCCTTTGATACACCTTTGGCAAGAAGCGTGATGAAGACACGGTCCGGGCTTTGGTACCATTCGTGGCGGATCTTGTCGGCGGGAGTCTGCTGAGACGTGGCTGATGGAGCTGTTTGTGTTTGAGACGTGCTGACGGAAGTCGATGATTCAGATTGTGTTGCTGCTGGTTGTTCTGGAATTTCAGTCACGGAGGTAGTACGCTTTGAATCATCCTCGGCAAGTTTCTTGATGTCAAGCAAGCACTTGTTCATCCACAGGTCGACCTGCTTGTTCTTCTCGTCTCGTCGCTTGACAATTTGAAGAACAAATTGCGCGTCAGCGAAACGACCCAGCTTGTACAGTGCTTTGCCTCGAGCGAGCTGCGCCTCAGTCACGGCTTCCTTCTTAGCACGTTTAATCCCATTCAGAACAGCCTGATCGGCATCGCTGAGAGCTGCCTCGAGTTGGTTGGTTCGAAGGTATGCTGTTGAACGTTGAATATAGAAGTCCGGGGATGTCGGCGACTCCTTGATCGCCGTCGTATACTCTTCTATAGCGAGGTCTGGGTTGCTGGCTGCAAGCGCCTTCTTGCCACGCTCTGCAGCCTGCGCCGCCATGATTTTGGCCGTTTGCTTGAGATGACTGTGAAGGTTCTTTCTGGGGATATCTGGATCAGATTGACCCAGAGGATAACAGTATGGTCGAAGCTGTAATCTTCTGCTTCGGGGCCAAGATCATGAGATTAGTAGAAAGTGATGTGACCATGTGAAGTGCAACTTGCAAGTGCAGTGTAGAGGTACCTAAGCAGGCAGAGCGGAGTCTGTGCGCAAGCTAGCCAAACTCTAAAATCTGCTGGCCTGAGGCATTAGCAACCCGTACATCATTCACTGCAGACCTTGCCGACAAACAATGCACAACAATCCATAGACGTACGCTCATGAAGTCTTGAGGCCGCCAAGAATGTCTCGAATGTCAGTGCGTAGCTTCCTGGTCACAGCAAAGCGAAGCCTGCAAAAAGCAATCAAAGAGCAAACACACACATCCTTCGTCATCGGCAATGAATCTGCAGATCTGGACTCTATCACTTGCGCGATAGTATATGGATACGTACAGTCAAGCAAAGCGGAGTCGAAACGATCCGGAAAGATATGGATACCTGTGGCCAACATCCCAGCTTCTGATCTAGCACTTCGACCCGAACTCACAGCACTGCTCAAGCATGCAGATGTCAAGCCATCAGAGCTCATCACTTTGGACGACCTAGGCTCGGAACCTCTGCCGAAGAATAAGACCGACTGGACACTCGTCGACCACAATGCACTGCAAGGAAAGCTTGGCGAGCTGTACAGGCCTGCCGTAAAAGGAGTCGTTGACCATCACGAGGACGAGAAGACGGTCTCCGAGAAAGCCGAGCCAAGAGTCATTACGAAATGTGCAAGTTGCAATAGTCTCGTGGCCAACTACCTCCGAGAGACCTGGCAAGATCTGGGCTCAATGGTTTCTTCGACTATCGGCGCAGCCCAAGAAGATGGCAGACTTGTGGACGACTTCCCGTATGCATCAACATGGGACGCACAAGTCGCGAAATTGGCGTTAGGAGCTATTCTGATCGACAGCATCAACATGAAAGCCGAGCACAAAGTCACAGATCACGACAAGAAAGCGGTGAGATTCCTTGAAGCCAAGATCAATATCTCACACAAATATGGCAAGGACTATGACAGAGATCGGTTGTTCAATGAGATCAACAACGCAAAGTCGAATATCGATGAGCTGTCATTGAGAGATATCATGAGGAAGGACTATAAGCAGTGGCAGGAAGGTGACCTAACTCTCGGTATCAGCAGTGTTGTTCAATCTATACAGTCCTTGGAAAGCAGAGACGAGGACTTACAGGACACTATCAGAGCATGGGCCAAAGAGCGAAAGCTGAATATGTTCGCCATCATGACGGCATACAACGATGACTCTGGCTTCCACCGACAATTGCATCTCACAGCTTTCGATGCCGGTGCTAAGAGCGCAGCGGAAAAGTTCGTGAGCAATGCAGGAAATCTGGACTTGAAAGACGCCAAGGGCTCAAACAGCAACGAAGGTACTGACACCACCTTCCACCACTTCTGGGACCAACACAATCTTGAAGCCAGCAGGAAGCAAGTCGGGCCTCTATTGCGCGAGAATATGAGCTAGACCTGATCAAGATTTGCTTCCTTGATAATACCCTCAAAATTCTCGTCCAGCTTGATGAGCACAGTCTTGATGTCCAAACGCTCCTCGATACTGTTTCCAAATCCTTCACGTCCCTGACCGCTACCTTTGTATCCGCCAAATGGCATATCAAAAGCCATGGCCGGACTGGTGCAATTGATGCCAACAGTACCAGATTCAAAGCCCTTCGCGAAGCGCATCGCACGGCTGATGTCCTTCGTGTAGACTGATGCGTAAGGACCATATTCGGTGGCGTTCGCCTTCTCTAGGACTTCCGCTTCAGTCTTGGAAGTGTTGATATTGACAAACGGACCAAAAACCTCCTCTTTCTGCGTCTTGTCATTCTCATCCACATCCTCGAAGATAGTTGGCTCGATGAAATTGCCTTCACCGACTTCACCACCTGTCAAGAGCTTGCCACTACCAGCTTTTCCAGCTTCGAGATAAGCTTTGACTCTTTCTCGCTGAACTTCATCTGCTTGTGGACCTTGTTGGGTCTCTGGAAGAAGTGGGTCGCCCTTTTTGTAGTTCTTCCACATTGTCACGAATGCCTTTTTGAAATGTTCTGCCACAGATTCGTGCACGTAGATTCTTGAATTTGCAATACATGCTTGACCCATGACCATCATGATACTGGTACTTGTTCCTGCGACGGCTTTCGTGATATCGGCGTCTGGGAAGATGATCGCGGGCGACTTGCCTCCTAGCTCGAGCACGACTTTCTTGAGGTTGGAGGATGCGGCCATGGCTTGTATCTTGCGGTCAGTGAAAGTAGAGCCTGTGAAGTTGACCATACGAATGTCCATGTGAGAGGCAAGAGTTGCACCTGAGGGCGTTCCATGGCCGGACAGCACGTTGATAACGCCGGGTGGGAAGCCAACTTCGTGGACGAATTGAGCGATTCGAGCTGCGGTGAGAGGCGCCTTCTCTGAGCTCTTGAGCACCATTGTACAGCCAGTGGCCACAGCTGGGCCAACTTTCATTGCGAAAGAGATTACAGGGACATTCCAAGGAATGATAGCTGCGACCGGGCCAATAGGTTGTCTGTTTTGCGTCAGAACCAGATCCAAAATCTGCATCAGAGTGCTATACCTGAAGGTCATGTTGATGAAACCAGGCGTATGCAAGCTTGTCATGCCTTTCGCTTCATATCCTGATTCGGCATAATGCTCAAACAACGTAGATGCGAAATGAGCATCAAAGTACGAGGTGACCTAAAGCTGATCAGCGCCAGGACGATTAGTCTTCTCTCAGACCGTCCTGCTCTACCGGTCTACCCATGTACATTGCGTTCAGTTGTGCCAATTCTGTTCCCGCGGCTCTAACCTTGGCCGCCAATGCTTTCAGCAAAGCGCCACGCTCCGCTGGACTTTTCGCCGACCATGCTGGAAACGCAGCTTTTGCAGCCGCGACAGCACGATTTATATCCTCTACCGAGGCCTCGCAGATATCTGTGATCTTTTCATGGTTGTATGGAGACTTGAGCTCGAACTTGCCCCCATCTGACGATTCGGTGAAGGCACCGTCAATGTAATGTCGATGTTCGATCTTCTCAGCTGGAATTGGGAAGACCATGACTTATGATGAGTTGAGAGGAAGGCAGCTATAGTATGGAGGGAAAAGCTGGGCGCACACCTACCGTCGACGCGTGTATATATTCTCCTCCTACATCTTAAGTCCGCCTTATGCATGCCGCCATCCCGAGTTTCAGACTTCGGCTGACAGGATCTGCTTCGTATTGCGCACAAAGTTCATCCATCTTCACAGTCGTTGGCAGTTCATAGGCTGTCGAGGCATCTATAGAACGTGTTAGGTGGGCCGGAGGAAGTATGTCGTAGCCATGGACCTTTCGGGCGTGCATAAGATCCTGCTTTCGGGCCTCATTGCTCCTTTGATCGTCTGAGTTTGGAATCGCAGCTGCTTGTTGATCGTCTATGGAAGAAATGAACGTGGGCAGTGGTCGAACTTTGGTGGTTCTAGCGATCGGTCAGAACCATCGGTCAGCAATACAGTATCGTTCGAGCGAAGCCATAATTTGTCGGCATATTCTGTCGGCTCGCCCATAGACCATCTTTATTTGTGCTGTGCGTTATGTAAAGGCATAGTTGTGGTACATGTCAGCATTGATGTCGTCCAAAGAGTCGTGAACATTGCCGAGCGAATATTTATGGCGCTTGCCGAGGAACCGAACCATGAGTTTTCTTTGCCAAGGTCTGAGGTCTACCACAACGGCTGCTTTTCGACCGCCCAGCTCCGCAGATGACATATTTCATCATAAACCCTCTACCTCTTTCAATGCGAGTGTGTTGTAGCAGCAGCTTCGTTGCAGACCTATCTAAATGCCCGATTGAATGTCCGCTGCTGGACGAAGCTGGAATGCTCTCATCCGGACGCACCACATCACATCGCGCAAAAAGGTCTCCAAGCTGAGACAAGCAGCCGCCAGCGATAATGTCTACGCGCTACTAAGAAGCGGTGGAGCACCTGGAATCATGTATGTCGAAGGCTTGAAGGGTGGAGTAGAAAGCTGGGTGGCATCAGTACAGGTGAGCGGTCAGTGGACGAGATTGCCTGTCTGATCCTTAGCTGATGCCTCCTCTCCAGAGGCTTCGATATAAGGACTTTCAGCTTGTGGCTCGTCCGGCAGAGATTGTTCGAGAACTGAGCAGTAAGGAGGTGCCTTCGTCTGCCGGTGTTCTGGATGAGATCGATTCGGTCAAAGACATGGCTATCCGTATGGAAGATCTTGGAGTCCTCCACTGGTGGCGTAAAGGCATGGGCTTCTCTGGTAACGAAGATAGATTGTAGGCAGGCCATACGCCGCGGCTATGATGATTGATTGCCTGCCCTATCCTGTGCCTGGAGCATCTTGGCTGGAGACACCGATGTGGACCTCCGTTCTGTCATCACCCTTTGGTCATTTGATCAAAGAGGGCTTACTTCACCAGGAATACTTTCAATCGTTCAAGGGACCAAAAACCAGGAGGCCCTCTCCACAATGTTGCACGAGTCGATCTCCAGCAATGAAGTGCGAGACCCCAATCATCGAAATAATGAACTCTCGAAGATCAACACAAAAGAAAGTCAGAGCCACGGAAGAAAACCTCCTTGGAGTAGCAGGCCCAGCAAATACCTTCCGTGAAAGTTCGAAAAAGTCTGGACGATGCGCAAGAGACTAGACTTCACCCCAACACCATTAAGAGAGCAAAAAGATGATGATAGCTTTGCGCAGTTTCGATCTGCGGTCCTCCGGGTGGGTACAAGTGTATGAGCCCGGCCTGTGAAGATGTTAGAATCTGCGGTAGGTACACTGCATCTATGTGAGAAACGTACGCGCTTCCGCTGCGCCACAAAGCTGACGTCCAAGCTGTAGTGCTTATTGGATGAGAGACAGAAACAGTGAGGCGTTCAAGACTGTTTGTTCTTTTGAATATGACTCACATGAAAAAAGCCGAAATTGCTTGCGGGTGGAGGTGCACTATGCACGGACGGACATTTCCGAATCTGGTCGAGTTTCGAGAATCATGTTGTTCTTGACATCCAGTCTGATTCCAGCGTGAACAATTCCCAAGCAAAGCTGTGCCATTGAGTATTGATTTCATGATTTGTAGATTACGGTTATAGCTCCAGGACAATCTTCGAACGCAATGCCAAGCATTTTCACAAGACTCCAGACTTGGAACGCCACAGCACGAAACAACACATGGCACAGATCCGCAAGTATAAAAGCATGCACGCAGATAAATTCGGGAGAATTTGTTCCAATTTCCATATTCATGTCCGACTGTTCGAGTGGTGAAATCTTCCGCAACGATGAACGCGACAGCTCCTGGCTTGATCTTCCGGTTCGATGAAGGCATGAAAGAAGCTGATCGCTTGAAACACTTCTGAAGTCTGAGAACTGAACGTGAGATGGAATGAGCAGGATAATCATGGTCGGAAGTGTGGACTGCGATGCCTGCTGAGACCTCACTCGCCAAAATCTACAACAAGGTTTTTCTAACATCGGCTTGATGAAACATGTGCCTGATCTGGGTGGCACCAATGCGGTTGGTAGTGGAGCAGGAGCTGGAGCTGGATCAGGTACGAGTTCATGATGTTGAAGTCGTGACTCCGACGGCGAAGATAGAGACAGGGCGTGCCATGTTCACTGCCATGTTGCTGTTGCGCCAGTGATGACGAGCGTTTGTGGCAGCTTGCAGATGATTGGCCGGGGGGAAGGGAAATAGCTTAAAGCTATGCAAAAAGCTCCAGGTGCATGTTGGGTGAAGCATTGGCACATTGGGGAGCAAGACAGCGTTCCGTAATGCTGCTGGCCTGAGGAACATGTTTGATCTCGTGCTTTGGCCTCAGGCCTCAGGCCTCAGGACACATATCACCTGCTCGCCGTTCAAACGCATCGCTGGCGAGCCCATCTCACCCGGCTTTACCGCGGCAGGTGGAACGGACTGAGTCTTGGCGTTCGGCGCTCTCCTGCAAAGCTCGATAGTTCTAGCACACCACAGCGCAGCGATACATCATCACCACCACCACCCATCCCAATTCTCCGCTCCACACCCACAATGTCCTCCGCCATGTTTGCTCGCGTCGCTCGTGCGAGCCGAATGACCCATACCCTGCGCTATGCGCGGCCGATGCGCGCCGTCCAGCTCTCCCAGACCCCGTTCAAGCCGGCCTGCTTTGCTTTCTCCACCGCCAGCAGAAAACTCGCAGACCACGATGCGCATGACCCACATCACGAAGAAAGCTTCGAGGAGTTCACGGCCAGGTATGATGTCTCCAGCCAGGACCTCCCCGGTCGCCAATGCCTTGCGCGAGGCAGAATGCCCTCAAACTGCCTCAGTCACGCCGATCACACGAGTGCCTGCTAACACGCGACTCTGATGCAGGTACGAGAAGGAGTTCGATGGAGTCCAGGATGTTTTTGAGCTGCAGCGAAACCTTAACAACGCCTTTGCCTACGATCTCGTGCCCTCCCCATCCGTCATCACTGCCGCTCTCCGTGCCGCGAGGAGAGTCAACGACTACCCGACCGCTGTGAGAATATTTGAGGGTATGCTCTGTCGACAGTAAGGCAGAAGAAATGCTGTCAGACTAACATATGCTCCAGGCATCAAGGCGAAGGTGGAGAACAAGGGCCAGTATGATGAGTACCTCCAAGAACTGTCTGGCATCCGGCAAGAGCTCGGCATTAACCTCAAGGAGGCCATGTATCCAGAATCCTCGTAAGGTGCGCGCAAGATGACGATTAAGGGCGTGTCAATATAGATGGGAGAGCACCAGGCGGCTGGCGGGAGAGAGGCTGGCGACCTTTGAAGCAACAACAGGAGTTACAATGCAGAACACTGGTGCAGTCGGCATGCTCTGTTATGCTACAATAGCCTCGCTCAACAGATCTGTACATTTCCCTACTTGGATAAGATGCCGAATCTCCACTAGCCGTGAACAGCCAGGAATCGAGACGCGCCCTGCGAGATATGCGACTTCAAAATGATCGGTAAGGCTGCTGTTCCGGCATCACACGCCGCAGTAGATGCTATGAAGGGTTGCTGTCTATGCAATTGCTAATCTGCAGTTTGTGTGCGTCAACTGGGGAGCCAGACTCCGATGAGCGTAGGCTGACTTGGAAATGACAGAGCTCCAGTATGCAGAATGGACAGCTAGTCCAAAATGATCACAGACTGCTCAAGATAAACGAGGCGTGCCAGATTCGACGAGACATCCACTCGCGCGAGAACGACTCGAACTCGGGCAGGCCTTGCGATCGGAGTGACATACCAATATCTCTTGAGAGTCTTGAGGAGCACAGCTCAATCTGAACGAGATACGCATCTACACTTCGATAAGCGATGAAGCAAGTGTCACAAGAGGGGCATTGAAAGGCGAGATGAGGAAATACAGCGGAACGAGAACAGAGCGGCGAGCTTCTCATCCAGCTCCGTAAGCTCTGACAAGCAGTCGCCAAGTCATATGGCAGCATCTGCATAGTATATTCTGACAAACAACCTCTGCGATTGTCGTCTGGGATGTACGCTGCAACTTGCAAGTGGCGCTTTTCAAGGTTCATCTTACCCGAAACGAGGAAGATGCAACCGTGACATTGGCGGATTCAGGCGTGCAGCTTTAATGCCCGGCTTTTCAACACTCCTCAATGTCTTTGACTTCAGTGTGATCGGTTGGCCTGACCTCTTTGCTGGGGACCAGGCTGAGGTGCACGGCTAGGTGGTGGGGTCGCGCGATGGATTACTTCTTCTTGAACCTCGCATTCTGGGGCTTGGCGGCAGCGAGCATCGCACAAGGCGCTCAACCACTTGTCGATGGACCAGGCATTTCAGCGGCGATTCCAGGCTGGTCTCTTCAGTCAACAGCTCAAGTGAGCAAGGCTCTCGGTGACATCTCGAACCCAGCATTCAACTCTTCGTCATGGCATAAGATCGGCTCGAAAGGAACTGTCATGGGCGCTCTGGTCCAGGCAGGCGTCTACGACACCACGAATCTCTTCTTTTCGGACGATTTGGAGAACAAAGTGCCTTCGAAGCCATACGCTGTACCTTGGCTCTATCGGAACGAATTTCCACTCAAGCCAGCTTCGGGGAAGCACTTCTTCCTGCAAACCAGTGGCATCACTTCCAAAGCAGACATCTGGCTCAATGGCAAACAGGTCGTGGACAAGGTCGTGCAAGCTGGAGCTTACGGCGGAAAGGCGTACGATGTCACGAAGCTGGTCAACAACTCGAATGCTCTAGTAATCAAAACTTACCCTACAGACTACAACAAGGACTTTGCGCTTGGCTTCGTTGATTGGAATCCCTATCCTCCCGACAATGGCACTGGCGTCTGGCGAGAGGTCAACATCAAACAGACCGGTCCCGTTGCATTGCAGCCTCCTCGGATTGTGACGGACTTCACTCAGCCTGGTGTGAAGAGTGTCCGGGTCACGATCAAGACAGGTCTGCAGAATCTGGAAAACAAGCAGGTCGCCGGCACTTTGACTGGAGTCATCACATGTCCTGGCAAAAACTCTATCCAGCTTTCGCAGGCGTTTAGTCTGGCAAGTGGTGAATCAAAGACGGCCATCCTAACTACCTCTCTTCAGAGTCCGCAGATTTGGTGGCCGAAGCAGTGGGGTGATCAACCATTGTACAAAGTGCAAGTCTCGGCCCACGTCAACGATACCATTTCTGATAGATCCGAGAATCGCACATTTGGCATCAGGCATGTCTCCTCACACGTCAACGAACATAACGACACCATTTTCCAGGTCAATGGTATGCCATTTCAAGTCCTTGGTGGCGGCTATGCTCCTGACATCTTCTTGAGATGGGATGTGGATCGCTTCACGACTGAAGTACAATATGTTCTCGACATGGGCATGAACACAATCCGTCTTGAAGGCAAGATGGAACACCCAGAGCTTTACGACATTGCGGATCGTATGGGTGTCATGATCATGGCGGGGTGGGAGTGCTGCGATAAGTGGGAAGCGTGGAGCTACAATGACGATGTTGCAGGAGTCGCAGTCCCTTGGAATTCCAATGACTATCAGACTGCGAACACGTCGATCAGGCATGAGGCTGCAATGCTACAGAGCCATCCTAGCATGCTTGCATATCTCGTCGGCAGTGACTATTGGCCAAATGACAAGGCTGCTGCTATCTATGTCAAAGCTTTGAAGGACTGGGACTGGCAAAATCCGATCATTGCGTCAGCTGCGAAACGTGGATATCCAGAGATTCTTGGCCCTTCTGGACTGAAAATGGATGGACCGTATGACTGGGTTCCTCCGAATTACGTACGTTCCTTTTTGGCCTCTGAAGTATCTGCTGACACTGGCATAGTGGTACAACGACCAACTCGGCGCAGCTTTTGGCTTCGGCTCAGAATTGGGAGCTGGAGTCGGCACGCCAGAGAAGGGCAGCCTGCAGAAGTTCTTATCCAAAGCCGACATGGACGATCTATGGCAACATCCTAACAAAGGCCTCTATCACATGTCTACATCGGAGTCTCAATTCCACAATCGTTCAATCTATAATTCCGCTCTCTGGTCTCGCTACGGCGCTCCCACAGATCTACACGACTACCTCCTCAAAGCACAAATGATGGACTACGAAGCGACAAAATCTCAATTCGAGGGCTACGCGTCTTACTGGAACAACGAAAGACCTGCGACCGGAGCTATATACTGGATGCTGAACAACGCTTGGCCAAGTCTACATTGGAGTAAGCCATAACTTCTTTTCTCTTGATGATATCCTAGCTAAACCGTAATCCAGATCAGTTCGACTACTATCTACATCCAGCAGGCTCATACTTCGGCACAAAAGTTGGAAGTAGAATCGAACACGTAGCTTACGATTACACGAAAGGGGAAGTCTACGTCATCAGTCGCTCCAACAATGAGACAGGCGATCGAACAGTGCTGGTCGAACTCGTCGATACCGCAGGCAAGATGATCTCAACTCAGACCATCCGAACGCAAACGACACCGAACACCAGCAAACCCATCGGTAAAGTCTCAGGGATCGACAAAATCAAGAACGTAGCATTTCTCCGCCTCATACTCCAAGACTCGGGAAGTAAGTCGCGAAGTCGAAACGTCTACTGGCTTACATCTGGCATCGATAAGCTGGATTGGGACGATTCGACTTGGTACTATACTCCAGTCACGAAATACGTAAACTACGGCGCGCTCTGGAAAATGCAAACAGCAAGTCTGGTCACTTACGCCAATCCCACAGGGACAGATGTGTACACTGTGACATTGCAGAATCGAAGTGGGTTTCCTGCTTTCTTCATCAGATTGAATTTGGTGGATGAGGCTGGACAGGATGTTGTGCCTGTGTTCTGGGAAGATAACTATGTTACCCTGTTTCCACAAGAGGTGCTGGAGGTTCGAGTCAGATTTCTCAGAGGCGGACAAGCGAAGAAGGTTGAGATTAGTGGAGGAAATATTGCCAGTATGGTCAATGAGCTTGGGTGATGATCTCGTGTTTCTGCGAGATCGACGCAGAAGCGATAATGAGATGAGTGTTGACGATATAGATTCAAGCATAGATTCATACCTACTTTCAGTGCTGCACTAGTTCTCACTCCCCCTGCGACACTTCTTCCAAACGGCGCCTACTGGGGCAATGGTTGGTTACATCAAGCAGGCAAAGGCCGTGCCCAAGAAGCCAATCAAGCAAGCGGTCAGTGTATGGCAGACTACAGATCAGGGAGAGAGGACAACACGAGACTCATAGATGACAGACAGAGCAGAGAGGAGGAATCTGCAATGTTTGAGCGCGTTTTACCTCTCTTGTCCTATCACTTGTTCGAGTAATAATCAGTGAGTGATTCAGAGCTAGTGTGCAGGAGCAGCCTCAAAGCTCGCATTCGCACTGAGAGGCAGCCTCATCCTCACTCTGCGGAGATCGTCAAACCAACAAAAGCAGCCTATCATGTCTCAACGACCACGACCGACAGTCCCTCAAGACGTGGGCCATCCCGTTTCTCGGATCCCTCGACCAGTACGTCGAAAATCTTCCGCCTCTTGGCAGTTCAAAGACATGGAGACTGGAAAGATTGGCTGGCTGCAGAGTCGCAGTCGACACGGCAAGTACAAATCTCATGTCTCGCGGCACACCGTGCATGCTGCATGTAATTGGCGGCCCTTTCAATATCTCACTCCATCGCTATGCATACCTCATGCCGCATTCGTCTGGTAACTCGTCAATCATTCCTCAAGCAAATCATTCCACAGTGCTCCCTTCTCCAGGAAGCCATGATGAATCACGCTGACCAGCCAGTAGTCCTTTCTAATGCGCTCCAAAAGCTTGCTGCTCTCCGATCCAGGCTTGTAGATCCTCTGCCACTCTCCCCAAATGCCAAACGCTTCCTCACACCAAGCCTTGAATGATACCGCCTCGATTATGGTGGGTGTGATGATCTCCTTGCCAGTGAAGGTTCCCCATGTGACGGGATTTACGCTGTCTTCGTCCGAGCTCACGAAATCACCCTGCGCGTTGCCAGCGAAGAAGGTGATCTGCGGGTGTTCTTCAAGTTTGAACTGGAGCTTCTTCCACTCTGCGCCTGGAATGAAGAACTCGACGAACGGCTTTTGGAAGACAAAGCCATTCTTGGGACCCCAGCCGAATACTGGATCCGTTGATCTGACACCGTTCACTGCTGGCTGTGAAGCAACAGTCCACCAGCCTCTGTTGATCAACTGAAGCAGCTCGTTCTTGATAGTGACTGTCTCTGGTTGCAAGCTCTCCTCAGACCATGGCATCGAATCAATTTCTCCCTCAAGGTGCCGTCGAAAGCTCGTTGAGATATCCTCTGCTTTGACGGGCTCGCCCCATAATCGCTTCGCATCTGGTGCGCTGACATGAAGACTTACGCCATAGCCATCGATTTGACCATAAGCCGGTGATCTGGCATCTCCCCAACGTCCGTTTGGAAAGTCGTCCCATGTTGCCTCTCGGCCAAGAGCACCTTCGCCTTCGGAAATGGCGAGGATGTTCGCGCGGCTGTTGATCTTCTCCTTGGGCACTCCAGCTTCATCGTCTCGCGCTTCAAAGGCCGACGTACTTGACGCACGATTGCTGGTCGTGCTTGAAGCGCGGATATGGGACACAATGATGCGATTGCGAGGTTGAGAGTTGGCTATGGACGACTTGCGGCGATGATCCTTCTTCTTGGCATTTTCGACAAGTACGAAGTCGTCACTCTCTTCGACCGCAACTGCCTCATCATCTTCAGTAGAACCACTAGTGACCACGCCAGGTGTGCTGGGCGGGATGAGATTGCAGCGCTCCAAGATTTGCGCAACCACCTTTTCGAGATTGAGAGTGTAGAAGTGGAATCCTCGCGCGCGAGGTATTCTGCCGATGCCCTTCATCTTCTCGACGATCTCGCTGATAATGTCTACGCCCACCTTCTTGACTGCCTCGTCATCACCCTTGACCGCTTCGAATCGCTTAGACACGTCGCTGGGTATTGCTGCGTGGCTCAATTTTGCCGTTCTGCGTAGGATCTGGTAGCTTTGAACTGGCATCAAGCCAGGGATTATCGCGATAGTCTTGAAGACTCCAGATTCATGCTCTCGCAAAGTGTTTTCGTATTTCTCATAGGCATCGACATCGTAGAAGAGCTGTGTCATGATGAAGTCTGCTCCTGCCTTGGTCTTCTCAACAAGGAACGGCAGGTCATGCTCGACAGATTGGTGTTCTGGATGTGACTGATCTGAATGACCTTCTGGGTATCCAGCAACACCCACGCAGAAGTAATCGCCATACTGCTTGCGGATGTATCGCACCAGGTCCACGGCCCATGTGAAGTCCTTGTTGCTATCATCCTCCGCAGCTTCTTTGTCATGGTCGTCTCTGTATTCTTCACTTCTAGGCGGATCTCCACGCAGAGCTAGGATGTTTCTTATGCCCAGCACCTTCGCCTGCTCCAATGCTTCGTCGATAAGCTTGCGAGACATATTCGTACACGTCAAATGAAGGCACGTGGTCAAGCCCAGTTCTCTTTGCGTGAGTTCCGCCAGCGCCAGAGACTTCGTAGACGTGCTTCCACCGGCACCCCATGTCACGTTGACAAAGAGCGGCCGCAAGCTATGCGCCATTCGCGATAGACGGGCATTGAGGTTGGAAAACCCTTGCTGGGTTTTCGGCGGGAAGAATTCGAGGGAGAAGTAGTTTGCGTCTGGCGGTAAGGCCGCAATCTTGTCCGTCAGCTTATCCATGGTCTTTCTGTAGAAGCAGAGCGTGTCTGCTAGGCGTTATGGTGGTGGTATTGCTCATGTTGTCGAGCGTTTGCAGGTGAAGTCTCGGCGGTGGTCGGGTTCCATTGTCCTAGATGATCCACTCTACGCAGCCCTTTGTTCGGCAGTTGCAGCCGAAGATGGCGGCTCTAGCCTAAACATTCTTCGTCACATGTTACCCATCTTCAGGGTTACCCAAATAGGCTAGGGTTGTGTTGACGACGACAGATGTTACAAAAGTCGTCGGATCAAGTTGTAGACCTTGTACAGAGGTAAGCATGATGAGCAAAGAATGTCATTAAGGGTTGAGGCGCCGTGCTTCCAAGAGGGGACAAGAGCAGCGATTTTTCAACCTCAGTCAGGGTGTAAGCTACTGCAACAGAAAGTGATGAAGCACACCTGTGGTCACGATACCCAACAACGGGGCAAATCCAAGACAACACCAAAAGAAATCACCAACGTAGGACTCGAAGCGCGACTGCTGCAAACAGTATGCTCACTCGTACATGTCGTTGGACGCTTCGTCATGGCCTGAAGCCAGACGTGCCGTGACACAGGCCACCGTCATCGCGACGAGCACCTACATCCTCCGGGGCTGATTGCCTCACCAACACGATCGAGTGCAGTACAGAAACGCCACCCCAAGGACGTGGAGAAGGACGTGGAGTAATACTGTATTCTGTCTAAGCTCATCGAGACTGAGAAGAAAGATCGAGCGCGCGATGCAGAGATCAATGCCAACGACGCTCGGAAAACGACTGCCAAGTGACATGTGGATTGATGCACTCATCCTCAGCGCATGTCGATGCCCTCAATGACATCCTCGTCCCTTGATGGAGCTCGCTGCGGCCCTGAGGTTAGCGGCGGGCGACATGCAACACCCCTTACAAGACCAACATGTCAAGAATATTGAAGCGTCAGCGCTGTGCTATAGCCGAACGAAGGTGACGCGCAGATGACGGAAGCCCACTTGAGGAGGTATAGCTGAGCACACGTATGCGTGCAGTTTCTGGCTGAATGGACCTTCCAGCCATTGCTTGATAGTGCTTGGTCGCGCTATCTGACCCCTGTCAAGCCCAGCTTAGACCTGATTCATTGTGAGCCTCTGACGAGCAATCGCATCTGACTGTCAAGGAGTGTGCAGCGGGGCGGGGCATGGAGAGGCATTGCTTTGGTTGGGACGTCCTTCGCGAGGGCAGATGTTGTTCGGAAAAGCTAAGAAGAGAACCGGACAGTGTGGCCAGTCATGCTGCGAATTCTCGTTGCTCATCCATCGCGACATTGAACAGTCGGGTGGAAAGTGCGCTCCGAGCGATGGTGTCCAAGATTCGACCGACCACAAGTGAATGTCATGTCATCTCTGTTGACAAACCTCCTCTCCGGCAAGCGCCCCATCAGTCCTCCATGCGCCTGCAATGATCTCGATCTCTGCTTCAACCGTGAATACAGAGGACCTTGTACAAGAACGTCACTTTAGTGGACACGGGAAGCCGACCTCGATAAGGATGGTGAGAAGACAGACGTCACGTGGCAAATGTTGGTGCCAGGGGTGTCGAACTTCCCTGCTACAGGTGTGCAGGTTGAGCTGCGTTTTGGTGAATAGTTGATGGCGCCCAAGGGTCTGGAAATTTGGCGCAATGCTGTCAGCAAGCGTTTGGTCATCCACATGCTCGTGTGACAGTTTCAAGAGCAGCTATCGGATCGTGCCATGGCCCATGGGTGCTGGGCCTCACGTCAGTGGATACTTTTGGAAGTGGAGCTCTGAGATCATGGTTGGTCCGAAGCACCTGTACTCTATTGTACAGTAAATTGTTAGCAACCATTCCGAAGGCTTCTCTTACTGCTTAGATCGTGGGCGTGGTGGTGATACAGTGATACTCTGAAGTCCGCGCAGCGTCATACTGTACGTCGTGCCGAGCGCCACCACCAAATTTTGATTGAGCCGCATGCTCATCCAGGGTCCAAGACACGGGGCTGGTGCGTCATTCGCCTAGTTCTAGCGCGATCTGCGCAGAAGAACCCCGAAATCCATGCTCGGACCGCTCGATGGGCGGGCCAGGCCGTCTGACTGTGCATCGAGCCAAGCAACAAGTCGTTTCCGATGCAAAGACGGCGTTCATGCTTTGTCGCTTCGTCATGCTCGGGGACTTGGTTGGTTATGCTTGCGGGCCTCAGCTGGTCGCGGCTCTGCGTTGCCGCGCCAAGACATCCCTTTGAAGCGTCAGTATGTCCCGGGGCATCATTTTGTGCAGATCCGTCTGGGAGCCTGACGCAGGGTCTCCTCTGTCCTCCACTATGATAGTGCCTCCCTTGTCCATATGGTGAGCCGTGAACTGCGTGAACCTCAAGCCTTATACTTGAGAGCGGCTCGCACTTCGTTTAGATCACAGATCAATCACTTTCAGCCTCCAGAACTTGCCATATTGACTACGCGCAACAATTCACACTCGTCTCCCATCACAATGTCTGCCCACAAACAAACCAGCTACGAGCCAAATGGCTACATTGCGCCCATGGGTACTGAAGAGCACTTTGCTCAGCAGTTCGACCTGAGTAACCCAGAGCATGCTCGCAACTCATACCAAAGGTTCGTCGCACGTTGCTGTGCTGCATCGCTGGCTGAAGCTAATAAGCCACTCCAGGGTGATGCACCAACACACCAAGCAACAATTTGAAACGGCGACAGCCTCTTCACGACGACGATCAACAAATGCATCGATGTCGACACTCTCGCCGGAGTCGAGTGTAGACTCCGTCAGTTCAACCTCGTCCTAGGCACCCAGCGCTTTCCGAATCCCGGGACGTTGACGTGGACGTTTGATTTCATGGAAGTTACTTAGCGAGCGTTTCCTTTACTCTGGCACCCTGGCATTGATGGCATCTTGGAATGTATGGCATGGGCCAGGATCAGGATGGTTCTGGTCCAATACAAAGAGTGACGCGGGTCACTGTGTGGACACGACCGCAGTCATCAGAGGGTCGGTTTGGCGTAGCTTTCTCTAATGTCAACACTTCCGACTGCCGTCTACATTTACTTTCTCCCATTCCCGATGTCGTTGACGCCTGAACATGGGAAGACAATACTGAATTTTGCGCGTGCAACCAATCCTGGCATGCGCCAGCGTGATGATGATATTCTGGCTAGGCGGGCTCCCGGACATTTTCGAACGCTAGCTGTACCGATATGAGGCAGGGATAAAAAGCTTGTTTGAGCCTCAATCCGGCGTCGCCATGATGACTTGTCCAACGCGTGGGAGTCACATCTGCCATTGATATCAATTCATACTTGCACAATCAATTCCCTCGTCTACAACGCGTCGCAAATCCCTCCAACCCTCCAACCCTCCAAACACCTTCTGCCGGCGACTGTGGTATAATAATCCCATAACACGCGTCGTGCATCATGTTTCCGCCGAGCGGCAGCTACAGCGTCGACATTGACGCCATCTCGGGCATCTGTGGCTCAATTAGTATCGCATGCTGGGTCGTCGTCTTTTCTCCTCAGATCATTGAAAACTTCCGAAAATCTAGCGCAGAAGGTCTCAGTGTGGGTATGTACTATGCACGGCACGTGACCTCGACGTGTGCCCAACACAATGCTGCATGGGAACATCCAAACACTCACTCTTTGACAGAGTTCATTATCATCTGGCTCGCCGGCGATGTCTTCAACATACTAGGCGCTGTGCTCCAAGGCGTGCTGGCTACAATGATAGTGCTTGCAGTGTACTACACCTTGGCGGATATTGTGCTCTTGGGACAATACTTTTACTACCAAGGCTTCCATCTGCGGGATCCTAAGCCTGTCAAGCCCACGGCTTGCGAGAGCCATGCGCCGACCGAGCGCTCTCCACTGATCAGCAATGGACATGCCAATGCTCACGCTGAGCCTGACCAACGTGCACCCAATGCCGCGCATCTTGAAACCCGCAACAGGTCCCCCTCGACATTCCGAGAACGACTGATGAGCCTAGACGCCGCTCACATGTCGCCAGCCGTGCCCATCCACCCTCAGCCAAAGCATGTGGCAGATACAGAGGCATTGAAGCCTCACCAACCCCGAAGCTGGACACAAGCAATTCTGTTCAACAGCACTGCCATCCTTCTAGTCATTCTTGCAGGTGTCGCGGGATACTACCTCACCCCTTCCACGCCAGACAACAAGCGGCCTAAATATCCGGCCGAGGAGCAAGAAGACTCTCTGCAATTCAGCTTGTGGGGCCAGGTCTTTGGCTACATCTGCGCAGTCCTGTATCTTGGTAGCCGAGTGCCGCAGCTCCTCCTCAACTATCGACGCAAGTCTACTGATGGTCTTAATGCTCTGTTCTTCCTCTTTGCATGCATTGGAAATCTCACCTATGTCTGCTCAATCTTGGCCTTTGAGCCAATCTGCAGTCACCACAGGCATGGACATTGGCAAGAGTCCAGATGCAAGCCGGGCGAGGCGTCCGCTATTTATGCCCGTTATATTCTGGTCAATTTGAGCTGGCTGATAGGAAGTCTTGGCACGTTGTTCCTTGACTTCGCCGTATTCATCCAATTTTGGATCTACCGGAACGACTCATCAAACCAAGGCGAGCTTGCGACGAAGGATTCAGCAGATGAAGACCGTGGTAGAGATGCGAACGGACGATGATGTTTCCCGGAACCTGCTTATGTGTCCGGGCACTGAGACATCATAGCGTCCAACAAGAGCTGCGATTGGTGTTTCCGAATGGCATGTCATCCTTGCACGCCACCAACTGAATATTCATAATGGCCAAAAAGCGGGTGCCCTGCCACTCAGGATCGACGCACATCCAAATGCTCTGTTCGTCCAGGTGCGTGTAGTAAAGTCGTTTAGCACGTTTGGCCGTGTCTTGCTAACAATAGTTTAGTGGTCCAGGATGTAAGCGTTACACAAGCATGGCGGCATGCTCCGATGGCCTGCTAACACGTGACGCAGTTCGGCTCGTCTACGCACTCAATGTGACCGGCGCCGAAGACGGAGGTTCAAATCCTTCACGGAGCGTACAGTGAAGCCTGCCTTTTTGGCACTTGAACTGCGACTTTTGCGCCTCCGCAGCAAATCTTTTGCCTCAATGGAGGACCCCTGCTGTAGTTCATCGACACACCATGATGGGCTGGACTGCACGTAGCGTCACTTGGACCTCAGGATTCATGTCTCGAGCAAGTGCAACAAGATTTGCTGTGCTTTATCATATCGTAGAACAGCAGAGCAGGCCGGGATCAGAACTTTATCGATCAAAATGGTCGTCTTTTCCATCAGAGGAAAGCAGGCTTGCACAGGCGTTGGTGATTTCCTAAGGTCATCCTCCAGCTACTTTTTACGACCTTCGCGCAGAAGAAGGAGAGGCGAGGACATGGATAGAACGCTCAAGAATGCACCATCACGATGCATGCCGACCAACACATTTCAGATTATGGCGATGACTCGGACATGCCGATGTAAGACGGTCTCACTTTCGTCGCATCCGACACGATACGGTCCGATCACTTACAACGATTCGGTGCAGCTGTGGTACATTCCAATAGAAGTGCAGGTGCAAGCGGCCAGGCTGGAGGGAGGAATGCAGATGCTTGGCTCTCTTTTCGGACCGCGACCGGCATGCCGCGCGAAACCGACTTCACCTGGCGACGAAACGACACACGAGATCGTGTTTGACGATTGGTCGAACGTCTGCCACACACCGAACACGACAGTCGGCCACATATGTTCAAGGACTGCTCGTCGCGTATCAATACGCGGCATTGGAGCAAGATTACACCACTGGAAAAGGCCCCGTGCATACATTGCCAGCTACAATACACACACACAGTGCTGCAGGACTTGTCTCACATTCCTTCAATCTTGATTGCTACGCAATTATTGACTTGCTACACAGGGCTGTGCCCACACCTCGGGGATTCACCGACTCCAGTTGTGGATCTCGCAGAGCTCCACCAGGCTAGCACTACCGACATTCGGCTCGATGTAATCTCCTCACCTCTCTGGGATGCTCTCATGCGTTAGAAGTGGTAGTTGCCGTCCCTCAATCTCGGCACGGCACCTACAATGCTCTGCCTGCCGTTAGCCAATATCGCATGACCTCCTGTCTTCCTGCTGCGCGGTTCTCAATCGCTCGAACGGTGAGTTGGCGTGCCCATCTGGTCCCATTGGAACGGTCCATACGGCATCCAAGCGTCTTGTTTGTTTCTCACACCTCATGCCATCCTCTGTTCTCAACACAAAACAAATTTCACACGATCGCGTTCATAATGCCTGCGTCGCGATGGAAACGCAAGCCAGCACATCACCACCGCAACTACACGGCACGGCCCCCAGTGTCCATCGTTACCAGGAAGCGTTCTGTTGTTTGGTATCTCAGACACCATGTTCTCGGGAGCACCAAGACAACGTCGGTTCTCGGCACATGGCCAATCGACTTACACACACTATCTCGGACTCTTGCTCCTCTCCCTTGGCTCCAGTCATGCACAGCTGCTACCTCCGGTGAGCGTGGGTCTCGGTGTCAGCGCTGGCGTTGGCATTGGTGGTAGTAAGTTTTCTCGGAGACGCACTTGTCTGATCACTGCTGATTCTATGGTGAAGTTGCCTGTCCGGTGACGGTCACTCTTTACGAGTTTCCTCCCGACTACACAGGCATCTTCGCAAGCGTCACAGCCCTCGGATTGCCGATTACAAGTCTTCCTCCGTTAACGCTGCCGACATCTCTCGGCTTGCCGAGTGTATCCATTCCTTCTTCGGCATTAAGCTTGCCGACAACAGTTGGTGTGCCGCAGGTCACAGGCATACCTTCGGTTGCGATTCCGAGCCCAGCCTTACCCAGTATCTCTGCTCCGGGTCTTTCGCTTCCTAGCTTGTCTCTAACGACGAATGCACCTTCACTCTCCTTGCCTTCTGCGGGCTTGCCGATTACGACATTGCTGCAGACAGCCTTGCCTTCAGACATTCCACTCAGCGTATTGACTCAGCTGGTCCCAGGAATCTCCAGCTTGCTGTCGGAGATCGGTCCTCTGCCTACGAACATTCCATCGAGTGAGCTCGCTCAGATTGTGCCTGGCGTTACAAGTCTCTTGGGAGAAGTCTTGCCATCAGGAGTGCCAATTACTGACCTGCTACCGACTGCTCTTCCTTCGGACTTACCAATTAGCAACCTGGTGCCAGCAGTCTCTAGTCTCCTCGGCGCACTACCTACAGACATCCCTCTATCACAACTCACAAACCTTGGACCGGGAGTCTCGTCACTGCTCAGCGAGGTCGGAGGCGTTCTGCCTAGTGATGCACCGCTTTCGCAACTGACGAACCTGGTACCTGGCGTAACCAGTCTTCTCGGATCAGTACTGCCCACGGATCTTCCAGTCACCGGCCTCCTACCCTCTGCGACGCTCGCGCTCGCAGATCTCGCCTCACTGGTCAGTGCTGTGGTACCAACATCTGTCCTACCAACTCAGACACCGGTGTCATACTCATGCCCAGAAGATAATGGCAAGGTCGTGGTTGAGAATGGTCTGCCATATGTCATCAACTGCAACGGAGCAACTTCTGGAAACACCTACTCGGAGCGCGTTGCCGAGAATTCTTTCAACGACTGCTTCGCTCACTGCGATCAGTCGAGCATCCTAGGTGGCGCCAACTTCTGCACAGGTTTCTATTACACAGGTGCATCAGACGGCGAAGGCAACGGCACCTGCTACTTGCAAAACAGCATAGCACAAAGCTTTGTCCCTGCTCAAGGCTACGTGTCTGCCGCCAGGCTTGTAAGCTACATCGTTGGAGGACTGCTTCCCATCGCTCAGCCGGGTAGCTTGTCTAGCATTGTGGTAGCCATTCCTTCTGTGCTTTCCGAAGCCTTGCCCACAGCCCTGCCGACGCTGTCTATTCCAGTGCTCTCAATCAGCTTGGCACCGCTCCCAACGCTGCCAATCAGCAGTCTCGTTGGCGACCTTACTTCTGCTTTCGGAGAAGTCACGAACGTGGTTCCGGACTTGACATCGGCATTAGGAGGACCATCGACCCTTCTTCCGACCACCCCTACCGAGAATCCTCTCACAAATCTGGTGCCAGGTCTTTCATCTCTTCTCGGCGAGATTCCTACGGCTACCAATAATCCTCTCACCAATCTTGTGCCAGCTCTATCCTCGGTGCTAGGAGAGATCCCCACAGCCACCAATAACCCTCTCACAAATGTCGCCCCGGTCCTCTCTTCTCTGCTTGGAGAAATTCCTACAGCGACGAACAACCCTCTCACAAACTTGGTGCCAGGTCTCTCGTCCCTTCTCGGCGAGATTCCGACACCTACCAACAATCTGCTCACCAACCTCATTCCCGGCTTGACCTCAGTCATCGGAGGATTGACCACAATTCTTCCAGTACCAACTGACAATCCTCTGACGATCGTGCCGCCAATAGTGTCGTCGCTCCTTGGGGGAATACCAAACCCAACGAATAATCCTCTTACAAACCTGCTCCCAGGTCTTTCGTCTTTGCTAGGAGGGGCCACCACAGCCATTCCGGTCTCCGATCTGACTGGAATTGTACCTGGTCTCACTACACTACTTCCATCTGGAGCAACTGTCATTCCGATATCCGACCTGACGAACCTCATACCGACTGTGATCCCTACCGCGATTCCCAGCATTGGTGTTCCATCCTTGACTGGTCTTCCGACGACTGGTATCAACTTGCCAACTCTGACTCCACCAATTTCAGCCAGCATCCCACTCAGTATTCCAACTTCCATCTCAACTTTCAGCATCACCCTTCCCCCAACATCCCTCAGCATGCCAGCTGTAATCCCCACCGCCACAGCAGCCCCAGTGATCGCCTGCCCGGGCGACCAAGCATTGAACTACGTCTCCCCTCCCGGCCAAGCGTTTTCCATTCAATGCGCCCTCCACTTCCAAGGCTACGACATCTCCAACGCCCTCCAACCAAATCTCGAAACCTGCATAAACAGCTGTCCGGAAGTGTCTGGCTGTGTGGGAGTCGCTTATCAACCGAACATTTATTCTTGCTTTTATAAGTCTGCGACGGGGATCGGAATGCCAAACCCCCTATTCCAAGGCGCGGCACCTGTGGATTTGTCATGTCCGAATGCCGACGGGGCTTTCTATGTGGATTCCTTCGGTGCGAATTATCAGATCTTGTGTAATGTGGGATTTCCGAATGCCACACAACTGGTTTCGACTGGGGCGACGCAGAGAGATATCCCTACTGGGCAGGACGACGCGAAGGAGTTGGTGCAAGCGGAGAGCCTTATTGCTGCGAAGAGACAAATTGTTGGGACTGTGCCTGCGGGTGTGCCGCCTACGATTGAGTGCAGTAATCAGTGTTCGAGGTTGACGGGCTGTATTGCCGCTTCTGCGAACGGGAATCAGTGCGTTTTTATTTCGGATCTTGGAACTGCGGTGCAAGGGCTGAGTCAACCGGATACTGTGGTCATGGTCGGGAAGAGGGTGATTGTTGTGGATGGAAATGGCAATACGGTCACGAGCACGACCAGGCCCAGCAGTGTGCCGACCATCGTCAGCTCAAGACCGTTTTCTTATATCAACAATGCTGGACCTACAACGACTCCTGGGCTGAGTTTGACGAACATAATTTCTGGACTACCGACGGTTACGGTGTCACCTCTACCGAGCTCATCGCTACCAAGCCTGTCGCTCTCGACCCCTGCTGTCCTACCTACGACTGGTATTGGGCTGCCAGGAGTTGACGTGTCTGCGTCTGTGGGAGTCGGTGTAGACGTCAGCGTCTCTCTGCCAGCTGTATCTTTGCCGGTCTCGCTGCCTCCAGTCTGCGTCACTGTTGCTGACATTGTCAGCTGCCAAGTTCAGCCTACCTCCCTTTCCACCTTGACGACCACCAGGGCCTCTCAGTTCACAACAGTGCTGCCAGTCATCACCGTCGATTCGACCACGACCATCTCTTACTGCAGCTCATCTCGCGGCTTCATCTCATGCACCTCGAGTGCAGTCATCACGTCCTCGACCTCAACCAGGTCTTCCACAGCTACCACGGCCACGACGAGGACAGCTTGCTTGGTCGACCTTCTTGGCGCATGCATATGATCCCATCGACCACTGCGTTCACGCGACGAATTGTTTTCTGGAAAACACGATGACGCATCTTGTTCTTCGCTTTCATGCGACCAACACAATTTGGAGAAAGCGACACGACCGGGCCGGACTCTAGGTTGGAATTTGTACAAAGCGACGGCTGGTACCTCAGAATGGCATAGATAGACGTGGGTGAGCTTGGCGTTTGGGGTTCGATTTGAGAAGAAGTCGTAGTTTGTTTTGTATTTTCATCGTTCGATCTTGTCGGTCAGGTCTTTGGCGATATGGGCGAATAGCGGGTGTAGAGAGCAAGCAGTATACTTTTCGACAAGTAGTCCTTCAGTACTTTCCTCATTTGCATTCGTCATGTCTTGTGCCTCGATCACAGTGCCTTCGGGATACGTCGGTCGTTTGCCTTCTTCGATCAGTCGGATGAACATTGGATCGATGGGCACGCTGCCAAGAAAGGGCACTTCAAATTCCTGCGCCATCGCTTGTCCTCCGCCCTTGGAGAAGACATTCGTGCACTCCGAGCAGTTGGGGCACACGAAGCCAGCCATGTTTTCCACGACGCCGAGCACATGGACGCCGACCTTTTTGCAGAAGTTGATCTCTTTCTTGACGTCGCTGACACTGATGGCCTGTGGTGTAGTCACAAGGACTGCGCCAGGAAGCTGTTCCGACGCAGCGTTCCTGAACAATTCCTCGACCAGCGCGATGTGCTCGTCGCTCGTGCCCGGTGGTGTGTCGATGAGGAGATAGTCCAGCTCGCCCCACAGGACGGTGGACAGGAATTGCCTGATCATGCCCGTCTTTTTCGGGCCTTTCCATATCACTGCATCGCCTCTGTTTGGCAATATGAAGCCCAGCGACATTGCGCTGAGCTTGCCTCGTGGTGGATTGCATCCCCTTCCCCTTCCCTTTGCTTGCTCTTGACCGGCGTCACTCGCCGCATGTACCGGCACCGGCAACCATCCCCCTTCTGCCGATGTAATTCGCGATCGTTCGATGCCGAGAAAGGTGGGAATGGAGGGGCCGGTGAGATCGATATCGAGCACGCCCACGGAATGGCCTTGCAGTGAGAGGCAAAGTGCGAGTTGTGTGGTCACGCTCGATTTTCCCACGCCACCCTTGCCAGACAGCACGAGTACGATGTGCTTGATGTGCTTCAACGACATGTTTGTCGGCAAAGCAAATGTCCAAGGAAATTTTGAAGCTCGACATGACATTGATGCGATCAATTGATGCCACTGCCAGCGGCTGAGCCACGTGATGCATGCTTACAAATCTTGCCGACCCCGCTCTGGCGTTTGCCAAGACTGCTTGACCTCACTTCCGCATTTCCCCAATGTCTGTAGTTATGGATATGGACTGCACAGGCACGGGATCGCATCACTGCTCTCGACACGTGGCTCAAGACGGACACGGTCTCATCAGACTCTCAGGCGATACCTTGAGGCTTGAGGGATGGATCCTGGGGCGCCATGCTCGAGGAGCATGGCATGGCTGCAGAATGCAATACTGTAGATGAGCTTGGGTGGCCAAAATCTTGCTTGGGAACTTGGGCATGCATGAGTTGAAAGCGGGATGGATGGGCTCGCTGAGTCTGGTCGCTGCGTATTAATACTAAGAAATGTATGGCTGTGGCAATCATCGCGTCTGCCAGTCTCAATTCGTCAAAATCAGTACGGTAGGCATCGTCTCTATTCCGTGTCGCCGACTCGCCATCAACATCACGCTTCATACTCCAAGAGGAGCCCTGCATGCAAAACCCTTCCCGAATCTCTCGGCCCACGGATTCAGCCCGATCCGACAGCGTGCGACTTCTTCCCCATAATAAGTTCCTGCAGCGGCTCCCCTTGTGTGCCACGTTCCGACCACTGAACGTGGAGGCTGGGGCGATGAACAGACGCCGTCTGCTACACTTGGTCTACTTCTAGCGCCTGGACTCCACATTTGCGCAGACGTGGCGATGACCACTGGACAAGACCCAATTCGCGATAATGGACATTCCTTCGACCGATGCAGCGCACAATGTGTGCAAGGACGGCTTCGTGATTCAGGAGTCCGTTAGCGGCGGCCCTCCAGCTGAAGAGGGAACGGTCCTTCTAATGGCGCCTGAATGATACGCACTTGGCTTGGAGAAGCACTCGGTCGACTTTCGACGATGTTGCTGGCGGGGAAGTACTTGCATACACCAAGTGGGTAGTGGTAGTCATGCCTCGTACGACACTATAGTGACTCTACGGCGCCATACGGCCGGACGCGAATGGGGTTCTAGAACCCGGCCCTTATTGACGTGTGGAACGCAATGCCACATGACACTTATTGCTCGGCGTGTATGAAATGGATCTTCAGGGACCGGATGTCGGTATTGCAGATGGCGCTGCTGAGGAGCACGACGTATGTGTCTGGCTATAAATCAATGATTTGGCCAGGAATCAACGATTTGGCTTGTTACATAGAATCTATTTCGTCATGCTCAATTCAGGGATCCAGCACTCTGTGCTTGCGAACTTGTCTTCGAAGCAGATCTTAGCCATTGCGGCCATCCTGCTGGGCGCGGCGGTGCTGTATCAATTCGTATACGCCCTTCTACTTTCCCCCTTAAAAGACATACCTGGACCATTTCTAGCAAGATTTACTCGATTATGGGAGCTTCGACAGACGATTCGTGGTGACCTTCACAAGACTTATGTCGAACTCCACAAGAAGCATGGTCAGCCGCCTCCAAGGCTTTGACCAGCAAGATACTGAATTCTAGATAGGACCCGTTGTGAGAATTTCGCCAAACTTGTACAGCTTCAACTCGCTCGCAGACCAAAAGAAGATCTATAACCTTCGAGCGGACTTGTTGAAGACGCCATTTTACGCCGCTGTAAGACGAATGCTCCTGATAAGGAACAAGGAACAAACTCATTACAATCATAACAGCTCCGACGTCTTGACCTACCAAATGCTGACAGATCGTAGGCAGGGCATCCACAACGCGTGAATATCTTCAACACACAAGATGTAGCCGTGCATAGCGACCGCAAGAAAGTGTTGGCGAACCTGTACTCGATGTCCTCCATGATTCACTACGAGGATGCCGTCGACCGCATGAACGACATTTGTTTCCGGAAATTTGCCGAGTTTGCAGAAACAAGGAAGAGAGTCCTAGTCCCATACTTTATGCAGCTTTATGCATTTGACGTGATTGGCGAGATAACCATCAATAAGTGTTTTGGTATGATGGAGAATGAGGGCGACGTGGATGGTATGATGGCAATTGTGCAATCGGGTAAGTGATGGGAGTCCTTGCTCTCTGCCATTCGAAGTGTCCTAGGAACCAATCCGGACATTTGCTGACCTTTTGGCTCCGACAGGCCTGGTTTACCAGGGCACAGTCGGTATCCTCCCAGAGCTCCACAGCTGGATTGTTCGTATAGGCAGCTTGTTCCGCTTGCGCAACGCCGGTGCCCTGATCGAAAAAATCGCCAACGAGACTATACAGAAGTTTCGACAGCCGGGGCGAATGGTTGAGAAACAGGACCCCAACTCAGACCCCTTCATTTCCAAATTGCTGCGTCTCGAAGCGGCTGGCAAAGCCGGCTGGGATAATATCATGGATGCCATCGGAGGTAACATCGCGGCCGGCAGTGACACGACTGCCATCACTCTGAGCGCAGCGTTGTACTACCTGTATAGAACACCGCGGGCGTTGATCGCATTGCGCAAGGAGATTGACGAGGCGGAGAAGGCCGGCAATATTTCTGATCCGGTGTCATTCAAGGAGGCACAAGAACTGCCGTACCTACAAGCTGTCTTGCAGGAGACACTGAGACTGCACCCCGCGGTGGGCTATGTACTGCCACGTAAGGTCCCTGCTGGCGGCATAGAGCTCGCTGGAAGACACTTTCCCGAGGGGGTAAGTTGGATCTATTTGCACTCAAAGATTGGGCTTCCGCTGATCTCGAATAGACCACTGTTGGAGTGAGCGCGTGGGCTCTGTACCAGAACCCGGAGGTATCTGGCCATGATCCGAGTGAATTCCGTCCTGAGCGATTTCTTGGTAAGGAAGGCAGCTCGAAGAACCAGACTGCCTCTCTTGCCAGCTCTTTTTCGGTGTGTAATGTCATTCTTGAAATTTTCAAAGCCTAGGTATGCTAACTCTTCTAGTTTGGCGGTGGAACTCGAACATGCATTGGGAAGAATATTTCGCTGCTGGAAATGACCAAGGTGTTGCCGCAGATTGTGCGGAAATTCGATCTAGTATTCGAGAGCGACGAGCCGTGGGAGCTTCATACGACTTGGTTCGTGTGGCAGAAATACTACTGCTATATCGAGCCGAGAAAGTGTTGACATCGCTGATGGTGTCTTCCGTAACGAATCAAATATTGAGCGAGACGCCGCGCTGCATCGCAGAACGCAAAGATATCGCCGTCTTTGAACTTCCTCAAATGGTTCACACAGAAGCTTATAGCAAGCCTTCAAGGCAGGAGTAGGAGAGCTGTGTTTGAGCACTGGTGGGTAAGGGTTCAGCCTCCAATTTGTCTATGAAGTTCAGCTGCTCTTCCGTCTCTTCATGATCCGGAGCACTGATCCGCTCCAATCCCACATCGCGGATTATGCTCGCGCATTGTCCCCATAGCAACCTTCTCTCGCTTGATGTTGCTCGCATCAATGTAATGCCTGTCGTTCTGTCCAGAACTGCCGACCTGGCAAAGATGCTCGATGCCGTGAGAAGATATTGGCATCCTGATTGTTCCCAGCCTTTCGATGTCAAGACCAGCATTTACTTCACCGAGATCTTCTCGAGCAGCAGATAACCCATCTCCTTCGATGGCGAGGATGGCCTCACAGAGAGCGGCAACCAAATATTGCGGACAAGAACTCGCGTGGGCGTCACTTCGGCGAACTGCGGAGCACATGAAGTCGAATTGAAAATGTGCTGCGAGTAAGATGGCGTCTGTGGTGAGTACGGCCTTGCTGAGTCCGTGCCTGGATCCCGCGCCGGCGATGCATCTTGGGGCCGAAGAACAAGTGGCAGTCGCAGTCTTGATGTAGAGCAGAAATGAAGGAATTTGATCTGGATGCGAGAGCGATGGGCATTGGGCGGGCGCGCGCCAAGAGCTCAGCCTCCCTCCCTCCCTTGTTGCAATCTCCCCTGCCCTTTCGTGTCGCCGCCGCCCGCGCTCAGAGACGGAGCACCCGTTCGCTCACTCACTACTCCAGTCCCGACGACACATCAATTTCTTTCGTACGCTGCACGCTGGCCATTTTCCCGCATGGCCGCCATGAGAGCGCGATAGCTGCATGTGCCTCTGAACGCCCCTTGCGACCTCGAGTTGAACCCTCTTCCCGCCAACCGCTCGCCTTCCCTTTGCAATCCGCACTGCAGTCGCCACCATGCGACGAGCAGTACTTATCTTCTTGATCGTCAATCTTGCCGTCATTGCTTTCTTGGTACATTCCGTCTGGACCCTGCTCGAGCTCTTGGTCATAAACGGTGTCGAAGATGCGATAACCCGCGAAGAATTGCCTCCGATCGGCTCAGAAATAGACGACGACCGCACGCAGATGATACCAAAAATCATACACCAGACATATATCAACACTAGCATCCCCGAAGTGTGGCAAGAGGCGCAGCAAAGCTGTCTAGAGAGGCATAAAGAGCCCGAGTGGGAGTACAAGCTGTGGACCGACAAGATGAGCATGGACTTCATTGCCGCTGAATATCCCGAGTTCTTGGAGACCTTTGAGCATTACCAATTTCCCATTCAGAGAGCAGATGCCATTCGGTACTTCGTGCTCAACCATTACGGTGGAATATACATTGATCTGGACGATGGATGCAATCGATCACTCGAACCGCTCCTGAGCTATCCCGCATTCGTGCGCAAGACAGTACCTACAGGTGTGAGCAACGATGCTATGGGAGCTGTGCCACATCATCCATTCTTCGAACGTGTGATCGAAGAGCTTCAGAACTATGACCGGAGTTGGTTCCTGCCATACATAACGGTCATGGCGAGCACAGGGCCACTCTTCTTGAGCATTATTTGGCGGCATTACAGCGATGAAGGCTTCAATGTTGGAGATGGAGCAGATGGAGGTCGGATACGGATCATCTTCCCAGACGAATACAACAACAATCCGTGGAGCTTCTTCACACACCATCTAGGCAACAGCTGGCACGGCTACGATGTGCAGCTCATATTCTGGGTGAGTCTAGCTGCTACATACTGCTCAGAGAGCAAAGACACTGATGTGATGACAGATGGCTCGTAATTGGGTCCTTCTTACCGTGATCGGCTTCGTTGTTGGAGGCGGCGCCCTATTTGGAGGCTGGTGGTACTACAACCGCTACTTTCTTTCGCCGGCCGACGTTCCTAGGTGGAAGACGCAGTCCATAAGACAAAGGATACCGTTCTGGTCAAGACGGACACGGAACGAGTACGAGCTTGTGAACAGACATGAGCCTTGAGCGTAATACATACAAATGCTTGGTCCTGTTTGGGAAGCGTTGGCGCTGGAGGCGTTTGAAGTATGGACTCGCCGCCGCGGTGGCAGCTGGAGGATCGATGATATCTGCTTAGACGCATTTGGAATTGCATCATAGGTGTGTGTGGTTGGGAGGGAGCTGTACATGAAGGAACACAGACACCACGTTTTCTGCCTAGATGCTTTTCTGCTTTGCCCAAAGGCCAGTCGGCCATGGTTTGACCATGGTGTTCGAGGACATGAAAAGGAATGCCTCGCATTGACACTAGGGTGAAGGCGATTTCGTTTTCTACAATATCTTTCCGTTCTGGGTTACGGTACACTGACGACCCCCGCGAGCGCCCAAAGCACTTCCGTATCGGGTGTACTGCATCGCATATGCCACATTATTTACCTGCTTCTCGGCCAACCCTACACATCTCCGAGACTCCCGACTGAGCCGCGGGTGAGTTGACCTCGGCTGGCATTCTACACCACCCACCCACTTGCTAGTGGTCGTGTACGGTCTGCGCTGCATTGATTACTTGAATGTAAGGAACCTTCCTGCGACTTCCCTTTCCATCGTCTTGTCATCGACCCTCCCCTCAACATACACCCCATCCTCCCCGTCTCTTTCACCTCGTCTTGGGCATCAATTGGACAGCATCGTAGAAGGAGGCACATAGTAGACGGGCATCATGTCGGTTCCATACAAGATCGAGGCCAGCGAGGAGCTGCTGACCTCCATTGGAGGCTCTGGCACACTACGCGCAAGCGAGAGAATCCCAATGCTCGCCCGACCTTTTGTTTCTGAACGAGCGAAGAAGACACTGGATTTGGTGCGTGCTCGGAGATCCGAAGCCGCGGGCAACATGGACTGACGAATGCATGGCACAGGTCGAGAAATTCGTCGAGGAGGAATGCGTACCGGCAGACACAGTGTACAGACAACAGATTGGCGAAGGCGTACAACAACGATTCGCCGCCCACCCACAAGTCATTGAAGATCTGAAGAAGAGAGCAAGAGAACTTGGACTTTGGAACCTCTTCCTGCCGGCCAACCACTTCAAGGAGGGAGCTGGATTCAGCAATCTCGAATATGGTCTCATGGCGGAGTACCTTGGCAAGAGTGGTATCGCCTCTGAGGCATGCAACTGCTCTGCCCCAGACACGGGTAACATGGAAGTGCTTGCGAAGTACGGAACACAGAAGCAGAAGGACCGGTGGCTCGCGCCACTCCTCGAGGGCAAGATCCGAAGTGCTTTCCTCATGACCGAGCCGGATGTTGCATCGTCCGACGCTACAAACATCGCACTAACGATGCGGAAGGAGGGCAACGACTGGGTGCTGAACGGCTCGAAGTGGTGGTCATCGGGAGCCGGTGACAAGCGTTGTGAAATTTTCATCGTCATGGGCAAGTCCGACCCGAACAACAGCAGCGTCTACAAGCAGCAGTCCGTCATCCTTGTTCCATTCGACACACCGGGTATCACCATCCACCGCATGCTGTCCGTCTTTGGCTTCGACGATGCTCCACACGGTCATGGCCAGATTACATTCAACAACGTCCGCGTGCCGGCCGAGAACATGGTTCTCGGACAAGGTCGTGGGTTCGAGGTCATTCAGGGCCGTCTTGGACCCGGCCGTATCCATCACGCCATGCGAAGTATCGGCGCCGCCGAGAAGGCTTTGGAATACATGCTGGCTCGACTGAATGATCCGTCCAAGAAGCCATTTGGCAAGCAGCTTAGCGAGCACGGTGTCATGCTCTCGCGAGTCGCAGATGCTCGAGTAATGATCGACGCAGCACGCCTCCAGGTCCTCGAAGCGGCGTCCAAGATCGACGCCAAGGACGCGAAGTTTGCCCTCAAGGAGATTGCCGAAGCCAAGGTACTCATCCCTAGAGTGCTCATGCAAGTGCTCGACGATGCAATCCAGGCATATGGCGCTGCTGGTGTTTGCCAAGATACTCCTCTCGCCAACATGTGGGCATCTGGACGAACGATGAGAATCGTCGATGGACCAGATGAGGTACACATGCTCCAGATGGGTCGCAACGAGAACAAGAGAGGCAAGGCGTGCTTGGACAAGATCCAATGGCAGAACGCGAAGGCGGCGGAGATGTGCAAGGCGTACGGAATGGAGAAGGTTGATGTTTTGCAGCTGGACAGACAGGTTTCCAAGTCAAAGTTGTAGATGTATCAGGCAGATCTCAGAAACGATGTTTCAGCGTATTTACGAGCGATTCACGCAAGATGCGGACTTCAATGATCTTCTTCCTTCACCGATACGTACACTGCCTCCTTGGGCATCTTTGCGGTGGACGGCGAGTGAATCACCTTCAGCGGCAAGTCTCAACCTGGATGTGGCGCCAGTATCATAGCGGCAGGACACATCAGGCCTTGTTGAACTACAGGTTGTTCCAGCCCCACGCCTCGGCTCCCGCCATACTCCGATCTACGTACCTTTCCGCGCTGTTGCCTCTTGCATGCCACCCGAAGACCAACACCCAACTACGTCGAAATGCGGTCCGTCCAGCCACAAAATGCTGTCCACGACGACTACCCGCGGCAGAGAGCCAGTGGTGTGATTGTTATTGGCAAAAGGATCAGCGGAAGAGCTTGTTGGAGGCTTGAAGTGCTGGCTTATCTTCTCCTCCCGCCCCTCCGCTGTGATGGAGCTGATGATGAGGTGAGAAGAACGGCACGCGACGTGAGTGTTGTACCTCGCTTCTCCGGCGGCATCAAGAATCATTCACTCACTCCTGTGGATCCTCTCAGAGGCTGTCGGAATTGCCACAAAAAGTTGAAATCCGACTTGCCAGGACACGTTGGAACTGGAATGCACTGAAGGCAGACCACGTCGGCCGCAAGGAGGATATATAGCCAGCCATGGCACACTTCATCTACATGCCATTCCCACCACCAATGACTGGTCTCAACACCAATAATCCGTACCGCCGCAACAGCACTCCGCTACCACAACCACCACCACAATCTCAAGCCGAGATGACTGCCTCGGAATTCATTCTCCACCAAGGCAAACGCAGCGATAGCGTATCTAGCTCGTTGGACGAGAGCACCCCAAGATCTTCATCAACATGTCCCGCCTACGTTCCTGCGATCCCATTCTCTGCCGTTCGGAGAAATAGTGCTCTCGCTGCACACAGGAATCCTAGAGTCTACAATGCTCAGAATGTCAGGACAAGATCTCTAGGCTTTGGAGCTGGTGTTGTTTTTGAACGGGAATTCACGGCTCCACCTACAGATGAAGATGTCATTATCGTCACTGTCAAGCTATCGAACAAGTTCCGTAGAGGATCTGTCGAAGGATGTGATGACCTACCTAGTCGGTCAGCTATATCACCATTCTCAAATCCGAATTCTCGTTCGCTAATATTCATCTCAGCCCTCAACCACGCTCCTTCCTCCGCCGTCTGTCGACTCGGATGGCACCAGGTTTGGATCATTCGGCGGAGAAAGAAGAGAAGTACAAGGCGGTCAAGATGCCAAGAGGCGAGTACAAGAGGTATTTTGCTAGAGATAAGAGTGGGAATTATGCTGGTACGGAACCTGAGAGGGAGTGGGATGAGCAAGACCTTATGAAGGAGTATGCGGAGTATCAGGATATCCCGCTCCACACCATCTTGTGTTGAAATGATGATATCTGTCATGTGTGCGTTTAAGCCGGAGTCTTTTTGTGAATGAGGACGAGAATGCCGTGATGAGAAGAACGATTGTAGCGATACTGTGGAATGGAAATGTTGCTTGTCATAAAACTAGTGCAAACCACGGTCATAGGCCATCAAGCGAAGAATGAAGCAGTCTGGTCAAGAGAACCTCCCTAGGCAGCATCATTGCTTGTCGATTGTCAGTATTGCCAGCTTAAGTTCTGGGGCTGCAAAAGAGTTGTACGCTTCTCGTTCTAGCTCATGTCTATCCGAAGACTCCTCTTCCAGTTCGTTGGAAGAGGTGGACATGATCATTTCTCCTCATCAGCGACTTGGCAGCGTTGTCTCTCTTTCAGGCTAAAAGAGTGAGTATGCTGCAGGCATATGTCGTGCAGCATAGGCCTGCCAGATTCCATGCAGGAACAAGGCCAGGGACGACATTGCCTGGACCACCATGGACGGCGCAGAAGAGACGTATCGATATCAGTGCTGTGTATCGAAGGCATCTTGCAGCTCCGATGGCGCGTGCCAAGACGTTTTTGTCTCAGCAGATTCAGGCGCGCTCGTCACATCCCGCAAACACACATGCACAACATATGACTATTCGAGCAAGACTATGCAGTCATTCCGCTTTGAGGACCTTAGGCCTTTTTCTGGCCAAGGAACTGCTATTAAGCGGCCACGGGAAGTGGTAAGTCATCGTAGTCGATCATCGAATCGTTGAAAGCGCCTTCACCGAGTCTCCCTGCTGGCCTCACTCGGGTAGGTCACGCGTATGTATGACTATGCTAACGTGCTTTTAGACCGAATTCTCGTTCGATGATCAGCACAAACCATTCCCACTAGACGACAGGAGCCTCAGATACTACTACCCACCGCTCTTCATCACGCCGGGAGTAAGTACAATGACAATGTCGACTCCAGAAGAGGGCCGAGAACATCACATTGCGTGCTGCACACTCTCTTCACCACCCATCGACCGGGTCTCATTCATGTTTGAAATGGCCATTAACATCTTCTTCTCACCAGGTGCCACGGTCACAGGACATAGATCTGTCCAAGGGATTCGAAAGATTCATCAAATATGACGACACTGCGGTCAATCTGCACCTTAACCCGCTCCTGGATACTATCGAGCAGTACGAAGCGACGAACAAATCTAAGCTGGACGCGGACATTCTCACATGGCGAGGAATGATGACCAAGATTCTGTCAGCACCTTTTGACAGTAGGTAGAAATGGGATTTGAGCACAAGGACTGTCCGCTGAGAGCTTGCGATTCTAGGATTTGGCGAATTCGAGATGAACGCTACATATTTCGATGGGACCATATACATTGAAGAAAACCAGGCGGCGAAGGCTGCCGAGAATAACAATCTGGGCAGATCTTATCGCCAGCATGGCAACACTTTCTCTCCCGAGCAGATGCAATTCTGGGGCTACAAATTCGAAACCCTCGCCACGTTGCCAAGACCATGGGCGGAGTGCAGTCGCGACGAGATCGAGAATCGAGAGGACGAGATTGTCAATAACAATGCCCAGTATTGCTCTATCGTACGGACTGGGATCGGTGGCCACACGATCTTGATTGGTGGCGAAGTTGATGCTGTGGAAGGCTGCAAGCCTGACGATCCCAATGAGCCCATTCCGTATGTGGAGCTGAAGACAAGCGAAAATTTTCGCAGCGGCGATGTCAAGTCTGCGCAGAAGTTTGAGAGGAAGATGTGTCGTTTCTGGGCGCAATCTTTCCTGCTTGGGGTCCCTAAGATCGTCATTGGATTTCGCAGCGCTGATGGCCACCTCGAGCGCCTCGAGGAATGGAAGACACTCCAGATTCCTAATTTCGTCAAGCGTCAGGGCATGCAAAGCTGGGACGGCAATGTTTGTATCAATTTCGCAGCAGCCTTCCTGGACTTTCTGAAGCAACAAGTAACTGGAGAAGGCACCTGGACGATATCACGCCGCAGAGGAGCAGCAGAGATACTTGTACACAAGATAAGTGACGAACACGCCCCGGATATAGTACCTGCACAGTTCAAAGTTCATCGGGAAAAGCTAAAGGCAGAGCTCAACGAGCCAGAAGCTACTGGAGCAGGCTGAACAAGGCCCGCACGGAGTGCTTCTCCAAGTCATCAATCATGGATATCACCTTCCGAGCTCTTGTGGCCCCAAAAGTCGGCTCGACAAGCGACAAAAATTTCTCATCGACCTTGTCTTTTGTGAACGGATGCTGCACTTCACCAAGAGCATCATGCATCTGAACCTCGTCGATATGGCCGTCGGACCATTCAATTTGCAACCATCCTGCGAAGACTGTCAACGCGGGATCAGTGGCAACTGTGGTTTTGGAGCACAGCGCGACGATCTCGGAGTCGTCGAGTTTCTGGTAGGCTTGGATGCCCGTGTTGGATCCGTATAGGAGAGCATTCGCGACTTGGAAGTAGACGGAGAATTGGGCATCGATATGGTTCGTCGGATGAATCTTGTTCGGCGTTGGATCTCCAATAAGTAAAAGGTTCGTTGGCGGCAGCTTGATTCTGATGGCCTTGATGGCTTCAGAGTCGACTTTGCTTGCAGCGCCAATGTTGCCGGCCATTTCTATAAAGGTATGTGTCATCCTGCACGCCGGAAAGGGCTTGAGACTGGATTTGAGCCAAATCCACTCGGAACCAAGACCGCTGATTAGCCTTTGCAGGTCTTTGTCTGCCTTCGGGCTGTAGGCTTGTAGAAAGCCATACTTGCCTTCAAGGATACGAGTGGCCCCCACAACACCTGCCTCGGCGAGACTGACGCACATGAATGCATCGTGAACAGCAAAGCCTGGGTGCAAACGCTTGTTCCAGCTTCCGTTATCGAGATACTGCATTGAACCGCCGGCCTTGCTGCCGGCAAGACCGAAGGCCATTTCTACCTTGTCCACTGCTAGGTGCTTCAGTACGGCAATAGCGCCAACGGCACCGAAGATTCCCGCTGTGCTGGTGTTGTGGAATCCTCGGTGATATGCCTCAAAGCCCAGTTCTCGACCTAGGCGACAATTGATCTCGTAGCCAATGCAGACCGCCAGGATGAAGTCGTCAATCGGAGCTTCTTCATCTAGCAACTCGGCTTGTGTCATGGCCGCCGACAGAGCTGTGACGCCAGCGTGGAGCGTCTGTTCTAGTAACTCAGTTCCTGCACGACATTCACGTTGCACATCGTACTTACCCCCTCGGCGTAGGTGTCATCGAAGTCCAGTGAATGCGCAAAAGCTGCGTTGACCAATGCCGCATACTGTGGAAGTAAAACCGGCGAACCTCTCGCGATTGCAGTTGAACTTCCAATTCCTGACGCTTGAAATGCTCTCACGGCGTTGTAGATGGGCTCTGTGGAATCTGCGTTGACAATGCCACCCACTGCAACTCCAATGTAGTCTATCAAGACTTCTTTCACCTTCTCTCGGAGCTCTCGTGTAAGTTGTTCCCGTTTGGCGGTTGCCACGAAATGCGCCAATGCTTTGGTCACAAGAATGTCTACTGTTGCTGCGTCACCGTCACCATCATTGGCGTGCCGAGCACCATTTGTTGTGGCCATTCTCACAATTCCCATCAAGAGCGAAATGCTTATCGTTTCACGATGGCGCTCATCCATAATTAAATCATATCATGGCCCAAGGCAACGGGCTCAAGCTCCGACTGGATGTCCGACAACGGCGAACAGGTCTCTTGTCGACCCCTCATTCGCCTGGCGACACAACCTGCACTCCTTCACCAGCATCGCGATTGCAAGGAATCCAGCTTGCGTCAATGTACTCCGAGTCGTCGGCAGGTAAGATGGGCACCAGGAGCTGCATGCCGTCGGATCGCATGAAGGTCCATTCTCCCAGGCTTCCTAGTTCTCCCTATGTGATTGTCAATCTGCGTTTCCGCGGCCATTATGCGAATCTGCAATGCTCGTGCATCAAACTGGAAGACTTTGACTCCTACGGCGCAAGGAGACTAGCTGGTATGATGATGAAAACGCTCTCAACACGATCCCAGCAGGATTGACACTCCTCTCTTGTCATGCTCCATGGCAAGCCTGATAGGCGATCAAAGTTTGACCTCATGGCTTGTTGAGCCAGCCGACAAATTGACCTTTCGAGTTCTTGACTTGCTTCTGTGCTTTTGATCTCTCCACTTGCTTCTCGCGGTACAGCACTCTGACCGATTCGACCTCTTCCGCAGTCAAGAATGGCTTCTCGCCCTTTGCTCTAAGAATCCTGACGATCTCGTCCGCGAGCCGCTTCTCTCGCCATCCTGTCTCGGTTTCAATGAAAGGTCCTGAATGCCACGTCTGGAAGGCTCCTGGTACTGTCACCATGTTCGGATTGAAGGTCTGGTGGGCCTCGAACTGGTCGGGATCCAAGCGTATCCTAATGCCGCCCAGCAAGAACGATCTGCAGCAGGGAATCACTGTTCTGCCGATGGTCGACATCCAGCAACGAAGCTTTTTCTCAACTTCTGGTTCGCGTAAAGGTAGGTTGAGGTGGATTTCCAAGGTCCTGTGCTCAATCCAGAATGCAAGGTATTCTTCTCGAATTCCACGACATGTGTTCGCGAAGGCTGGGATGGCGCTACAGCCCGCAATGATGAGTTTGCGTTGTCGCCTCGTCACAGCTCGGTCGTCCTGCGCGGCCGACTCGTAGATCTGGTTGCGTAGTTCCGAAGGCAGGTCAAAGAAGCCAGTCCTCATACTGCTCCTCTTACTCAGTAGGTGGTTAGTAAAAGGAGCAGTATGACCTGCAGCATATAGCATGTGGCTGCCTGACACATAGCATGTGGCTGCCTGACAGACGCGTGGCCACGTGTCCACTGTGTTCAGGACAGCAGCGAGACATCGCTTCTACTGTTGATGGCAGGCAGTATGACATACATCGCACCTAAACATTCAATCAGGATTTGAGGGATGACGTGATTATTTCAATCAAAACCCGGTGCGTCGTCGTGAAATCAATGCCGGAGCAGAAACACATCGTATTACGCCAGCATCCCTCTTGCTGAGAAAGCCACGTCTCGCCTCTCGCCTCTCGCCTCTCGCCTCTCGCCTCTCGCCTCTCGCCTCTCTCATCTCTCTCTCATCTAGCATGATTGCTCGTAAGCATTCGTGATTCTGCTACGCTAATCCCCTTCGTCTTTCCTTGTTTCCTGCGTATGAAACTCCTCACGGAACAGTTGCGGGAAAAGGATGGGCCAGCTTCATCCGCATTGTCCAAAACACCAAGTACCACCAATACAGTCATTTGATGAGCGTAGATGTGCAAGCTTCACCAATACACCGAATCTCGTGCACGAAGGTACTGATACGTATGCTCTTCCCTCCACGCATGCATGTGCCGTTCCCGTCTGCTACGCTGGTGATCTCGGATTCTGTCGACCAAACGCATCAAGGCGTTGCGGCTAGTGTGTTTGATACGATGGTGAGTTGTCTTCCAATCCTCCTCCCCAAAACGCATGGACACTGCTCGCTTTCTCAGGGGGTTCAGTGCGCTTCTTCTCCACGATGTGGCCGTGTCCGACTCCATTGCTTCCGGCATGGAGAAGGGCGGGAGGCGAGGCGGCTCGATACTGTGTCTTTGCGCATGACTGGTGTCGAAGTTGATGGGCGGGGGAAGCTGGTCGTCGATGTTGGACAGCACGCTTCTCCGCCACGCCGTCTTGTCTTGGATCGTGCGGCCTCGTTGCAGCATGCTCACAATACCATACTCTGGCTAAGCAATGTCGTGTCCGTAGGTAAACCACTCCATCTCTTGGCGAGTTATGTATATTCGCGCTTCGGACAGCGCATGCTGCCATGTTTTATGAGCTACGAGACTGGCAGGGTAATGCATGACTCAGCCATGGAATGCCGTGGCGGCGCCGACGAGCCTGTCCCGGCGTGCGAGACGTATAGTTACAGCAATGGTAGTGGTGGCTGGCTGGCTCCAGCCTTCAGCTGCATTTAATACATACCACACATATCATCACACTTCCTCTTTCCCGCCCCTTTCGACTCTTGCTGTTACACTCACTCCGACATGGCCGCACCCGTGGCCAACCCCTTTCAAGCACCCCAGCTAGCACCAACTGTTGCCTTTGACAACAACCCATTCGAACACATTCCACTCCACCACCGCACCCGAACGTCCCCTGTGCGTGAAGGTGAAGGGCTTGGCTCAAGGCTCCTCTATTCCCTGTCGAATGCACCGCCAACCGCCGCCGCCGCAGCCATTCAACGCTCGGGATCTATCCTGCACGGCAGGGCACGATCCTGGGCGGCCTATGTTCCAAAATTGAACACCAACACCACCGCATCCCCCGAAAAGCAGGAATCGCAGCCAAAATCACGACCGCAAAGTAACAACATCTTTGCTCATCTCTTTAACGGAGACTCGGCGCCAGTGCAATTGGGTGTCCCAACCTCGCCTACCAAGGAGAAGGAGGAAACAGAGTTTGTCATGCAATATCAGCCGGGCAACTTCACCGAACGACCCATCGGTGGTCGCGTGCGCAGAGATTCTGCAACGCCCGCGCCCACGCCCACGCCCACGCCTACGCCTGCGAATGCTGCCAATCGAAAAACCTCTTGGTTCACACGAAAGCCGACATTACCTGCACCTGTGCCGGCCGCAGTCAACGTTGAAGACGACATGCTCAACCTCAACATCAACGCACGCCTCTTTCCCCATGGCCCTGCTGATCCTCTTTCACCACACGCCTTCAACGACCTCCTCCTCAACGCCACGAATCTGCTCCTACGAATGCAAGTGGCATACAAAGAAAAGGTGGATTATATCGCTAGCATTCAGCCTGAGATTGATGCCCAGAAAGAGGAAGTGGACGAGGCCAGGACCCGTTCCGAACACCTGAAGATGCAGCTGGAAGACATAGGACGTAAAGCAGAAGAGCAGCGACAGGTGAATGAGGAGCTCCTGATCCAGCTGTCACAAGAAAAGGTCAAGGTCCAAGAAGCGCAGGAGCAGGCCAAGACAATCAGGCTCGTTCGCCGCGATACTGCAGACATAGGGTTGGACACCGACAGCGACGACGTGCGTCGAAGACGGAAACGCACTTCTGGTGGCAACGCTAGTGACTCCGGTTTCGAGTCTGATGCCGACACTTCTAGTGTATTCAGCGCAAATATCGACACGCCAGTCTCTGCTCAGCATCAGCATCAGCAGCAGGAGCGGCCGAGGCTCGTTGTGACATTGGATCACCAGAGTCAGCCGCAGGTGCGGTATGCGAGCTCGAGAGACAGTCGGATGAGCCAGCAGTCGACGGCATATTCTGCGACCAAGCACAATGACAGTGCATTCAATGCCTGGACGACTGTTGAGCGATTACGCAACGAGAATCGCGACCTCAGAACCCAGGTGGAGGAGATGCAGTGCAATTTGCAGAGCTGCATCGATCTTGTGAGTGGCGCCACAAGATGTTGAATTTTTATATGCGAGGCAGCTTGGAATTGGTACCATACCCGCATCCATATTTCGGCATGCTCAGAGCTGTATAGAGAGTATTTGGCTGTACAGATGGCCATCATTGCTGCAGTACGTGTGAAATACCATCGTTTTTATGATTACTTGCTAGAGATTCAGGCTCTTGTGTTCGGAAGCCGAGCAGCGTGTTGACATGAGTATCTGGTACCTCCAAAGCTTGCCATGCAGACGGCACCACAAGAGCCACCCACAAGGCTGCCGAGTATCGTGCTGGCAAATTCCTTGCTTGGCCCACAGCCTTTCCTGCCAGGCTGAACCACGTCCTCGTCCACGTCTCTGGCACCCCTGCCCGGTACAGAACTTGTCAACTTTGTCGGTCGACTCGATAGCTATAATGGCCTCAACCATCTCCACCGCAGAGATTGTCGCCGAATTCTGCAACGATATACCCACCACATTTCGGCATGTCGGCAGCGTCTACTTCATCTACAAAACTTTCGGCACGCTGTCTCGCTCGATCTGGCCTCCTCAAACTTATGTCTGGATCGCTCCCGGACCGGATGACGATATCAAACGGTTATGCCTGGAACATGGCTACAAATTTCTGCATGCTGCCTCTACTGCAGTCACTACTGTGATGGCTCTCGATAATTCTCCTTTCGGAAGAGGTCCATTTCCGCCGAAATTTCTGGAAGCTGCAGTCGCTGTAGGCGGACTAATGTTTGCTTGGTACAGAGCTCTACTCTTGTGGAACGTGATGACAAGTCTTGACGTCTGGAAGCGCTCGCTATACGCTTATGATCGGCTCACTATGCCTGATTCAACTAAAGAGAGACCATGTCATGCTGTCAAGCGCAAGGCAGATGGCAAGGACAGAAAGAGCAGTATACACGACAACGCTGAAGAGACGCAATCTTAGGTGTCCAGTCCTCACGTAGAGGGAGCTAGAAAGCAGGAGGATATAGCAGATGCAAGTCGGGTGTCGTTGCAGTCTTCGTCGGAGACAAATACGGCAAGGTCTGATGAAGTCTGCCGAGGAGAGCAGATCATGTAAGTCAACAAAGAACCTATTGTGGCAAAGGAGAATACAGTCCGACAAAATAATGAGCTGGCTTAGGCTAGGCAAGAGATATGCTAGGCAGAGCAGGAAAAAGCCCTGGTGAAGAGAGGAGCACAAATGCTCGAAGCCAAGCCGTTGCTACAGCAAGAGGCTGAGCAGCAGTTATCTTAGTCAAAGAGGGAAGCCGAAGATGCCAAGGCCTTAGAAGCTCAAGCCGAGAGAATGTTGGCTGAGGCGAGAAGTGGAAAGCATCAAGCAGAGATACCAGCGAATCAGGCAATGAAAGGGGCCAGAAATGAGGTACGCCAGGCAAGAAGAGATGCCGATAGAGCCAAGACAGGAACATCGGAAGCGAGAAGAAAAGCAGACCAAGAAAGAGAATAAGCAAGGAGTGAAGCCGCTAAGGCGAAGATAGACGCAGAAGGACAGAGGTCGGAGGCCATAAGTCAAAGGTCTGAGAAAGCGTTCAAGTCGTCAGCACGGTCGGCAGATGGGGATGACTACGCGACAACCGACTCCATCTATCGCCAAGTGTGGACGGCAGAGTAGTCAAGTCATCCTTATATGCTTGTCATGGCTTTAGGGATTCTGACACATCACATCTCAAAGCAAGGTCTTGGTCGCCAGTGAGTACGTACAGCATCTCGCTTCCTATATAGACGATTAAGTCCATAGGCTTTCTAAATACAAATTTTGGGATTGATCTCCTAGATGCTTCAAACATTGTCTTGTGTTCGACTATACTTCTCAATCTGAATGCCACTTGAGATGGATCGTTCCCGAAATAGCTGCGCCTGGCAAAGCTTTGGTTCGGAAGGATGCAGCCGAGCTTGTTCAAATCAAGCTCTGCAGCAGCCTTCTCAGCTTCAAGTGTCGAAAGTTTCACAATCTTCACACCGACACGTTGGCCACTGTGGAAGCCTTGGAATACTTCATCAACAATGCTCCTCTGGTCATCACCAACGTCTCCTCCCTTTACATCGTGTACATCACCTTTAGCAGTTTATTCGGCTACATTTGTTATGCGGACCTCTCCACGACAGCATCTGATGTGTTCGAATTTCGACAAGCCCAGTCGCTCTGGACTCATCAAGAGAAGATTCTGGAGTGGTGTAGCATAGTATACTACTTCATCTATGCACGTGTTGTGATGGCATGGAAGAGTTGGCGTGATCGAGAGGAAGGAAGACTTGGATCTTCGTATTACGATGCACAATCATAGCGCAGAGAAAGCGGATGTTTTTTTCTTAATGGCCTGTAGGACCTGCTCGTGACCATGGTGGAGCATCTAAGGCAATCGGCGATCTGGTCAATAGCCATGTCTGGTATCCTTGTCGTCGGAGTGCCGGGGTCGTTGCTGTGGTATGCATCATGTTGATGCTGATTGTTGACGAAGAAGGACTGGCCGTGTGTTGGAATTGCAATTTCATGTTGCTGAGAATAGTGAGTACTGTATACGGCATCGGCATCGACATCGGCATCGACATCGGCATCGACATCGGCATCAACCAGGGCCATTCCGTGTCCGCGTAGAGAAAGCTGTCTTCGCTTGTTCCTGCCGCTATGAGACACCATACCGGGGTACTCGTTCCGAAGCAGGCGGCCTCCAATGATGCAGTGCTACAGATTGAGATGCCGCGGGCGGGTGTGGATCTGATGGAGTGAGCCTGGTCTGAGAGTGTGAAGGTGGGTGAAGGGAGAAAGGAGAAAGCAACGACGATCGGGGATTGACTTGTGTCATCGCGCGGAGAAATGATCGGGCCGGCATCGACGCAAATGCGCAATATCGGGCGAGCGAGTCGTGGATGTCTGGCTGTCTGTACCACACTGTCTGTACCACCACCACTGTCTGTACCACCACCACTGTCTGTACCACCGCAATCAATACTCTTCCAAAGCGCAATATAGCACAACAACTGACGCCGACGCTGACGCTGACGCTTCGCTTGGCTTGGCTTATAGCACTACTCACGAGCACCAAGAACTGAGGCACGTTTGACTCCAGGCTTTGTGTAGAGCATAATGAAGGAATAGACCCGACTCTTCTGGTCTCTGAGACAATCACCGTACAAATTGCGCCTGCAGCCTGCCCTCAGCCTGGTGCATCCGCCATACGCCCACCTTTGATCGACACTGCGCGCCATGCAGCAATCCGCCCCGAACCGCAAACGACCAGCTCCAGGCGCATCGCCCGTGGCCATGTCTTCTTCCAACAACGCCTTCAATTACCACCTGCCAGAGAACCAAGACTTCCCCAGTCTGGACTTCTCCAACGCCTTCAACACTGACCAACCCTTCGCCGACCCATCCTTCTCCGACCCCAATGCCTTTTCCACAAACCTGAACTCGAACCAGCCGCATACGTACGGGAGTAATCTCGCTCCGATACAGTCGACAGATCTGGTGAGGAGGGCGAAGAATCAGCAGTTGGCACCACAGGCCGGGCAAGAGGCGTGGAACGGTGGGAATCACAGCACAGGAAACATGGGCACGACTCCGGAAGAAGAGACGGAGCAGGATTTGGAGTCCAAGGTCGCTCTGGCCAAACGAGATGCGCAGGGTAAGAGGAAGCAGATACCACCGTTTGTGCAGAAACTCAGCAGGTGAGAGGTGTCGACATACGTCTGCCGAGATCATGTACTAACTGAGCATACAGCTTTCTCGACAGCAGCCACACCGACCTCATTCGCTGGTCCGATGACGGCCGCTCATTCATAGTTTTGGACGAAGACGAGTTCGCCCGCACGTTGATACCAGAACTATTCAAGCACAACAATTATGCCTCTTTCGTTCGACAGCTCAACATGTACGGCTTTCACAAGACAGTCAACATCACTGATGGCTCGCTCCGGCAGTCGGAAAAAGCTCGAAAAGGCGTGAAGCCGCCTAGCATGTATTCGCATCCATACTTCCGCAAGAACCGACCCGACCTTCTTTGGCTGATCCAGAAGCCGACTGGAAAGTCAAGTGCGAAGCGAAAGCGAGACGGAACTGTCAAGGGCGAAGGTTATGACAGCGACGAGGAGAGACAGTTCTCGCCCGGTCCTGACGGCAGACCTTCTGGGGAGCTTGGATCTGCTGGTGGTCAAGGTCTTGCACAGTTGCCGCGCACTGAGCTCGCTGCTGTGCGGCAAGAGCTTAAGAAGCTGCAGCAACAGCAGAATCTTATATCGAGGATGATTGGCCAGCTGAAGGAGCAGAACGAGCAGTTCTACCGCCAAGCAACTGCCTTCCAACAACTACACGACCGCCACGAGAACAGCATCAACGCCATCCTAACCTTTCTCGCAACCTTCTACAATAGGAGTCTGGAAGGTCACTCGGGGCAGAATGTACTCAACATGTTCGGCAATCAAGGCCAAACCACTGCGCAGCAGCAAGGAAGTGTGGTGGAAGAGTTTAGCGAGCCGATGCAGGATGCGAACAGTCAGCAAGTTCAGCGCTACAAGAAGCCGCAACTCCTTCTCGGTGCACCCAATGCATACCCACAGATGGGTGGAGCTGTGACCGAGCCGAACTCAGCCAGGCCATCGGTCAGTCCTCCTGAGGGGAATTCGCCGCCTCTCAAGAGAGACAGCAGCGCAAGTGTCCCACCTCATGATGCCACGAGCGCCGAAATGCGGACGACTCAGAGCCCTGCGATCAAAGACGATGCGTCCACACCGAACCTCCTCAACAGTGTTCCCGAGAACGAGGAAATCGTCAGCTTCATCAACAACATGAATGCGACCAATGCCGCGAACGACAGCACGCCCGCTTATGATCTCTCATCGCTGCCCAATTTCTCAAGCAACGGCGCTGGCCTAACACAAAAGCAGAGCAAGCAAATGCTTGATCGTATCATGCAGGAAAATGGTGGTCTTGCGAACAGCAACAACGCCCTCGCATCGCCAAACCAGCCTCGACAGGACATTGGTGGAATGCTCAACAGCATCAAAGACAACCACGCCGAGATTGAGCGCCTCACAGAATTGCAAAAAGACCAGGAGAACGAGCTCGGTCGGCTACATGACAGAATCGCAAGCGCTTCTCAATCTCCCGGCGGCTACGACTTCGACTTGTCCAATATCGGCAACCCGGGTGATCACGACATTGACGGCTTTTTCGACAGCAATGATTACTTTGGTGACAGCAACAATTATGACTTTGCTGCCGCGGCCAATGCGACCAATCCCGAGAACATGAATTTCGACGATTTCGCCCCAGTTGGCGATACTGGTGATGACATGTTCCCTGGTGCCGACACCGCTCCCGACCGTAATCACTTGGCTGTACCGACCGGGACTGGGACTGTAGAGAGTTTGAGCAGCCAGTCAACAAGTCCTGCGCATACTACTGTGGAAGACGACCAGGATCCTGGCACCCCAAAGAAGAGGCGCCGAACTTCTTGATCTTGGGATCTGTTATCACGACGACACGAATCTGTACTTTTGCCGCGGATTTTTTTGCTGGCATTGACACGTCAGAAAGACGCCAAAGCGTTGTGGAAGAGAGAGGGACACATCCTGCACGTAGCTGAAATTCCAGCAGCTGGCTCAGTTAGTGTCCAGGCATGCTACAACACAATCAAAGTCCGATCTCTTCCCAAAATGCTTACATCTTCCTTTTTTCTCCTACCATCGTTGCGCTGGCTTGGTCATCTGTACACAAGTGCCTTTGTGGCTTGAAAACTCTTTATCGCTCATGAACACTAGTCTTGCTGACAATGGCTGTCGAGTTTAGACAAAGCCTTTGTCCCTCACAGGCTTTGTCCTGGTGAGAGGGCGCTCTACAAAACATAAAATAATATCTGCTGTGCGGCCACTTCCCAGCACAGTAGACACATACAGCAAGAACAACTCACAGCCATCAATATGCAGGACAATATTCTGGTGAGTTACTCCTGCACCCATTTCGCCGTCCTACCGGCTGATGTCCTTCAAGAGAACTACGACTGGCTCTTCAACGATCTTCAGTCCGCCGCAGAGACAGACTTGATATCTCGACGCATCACATCGCACCTGGCGATACCTCAAGCCTGCCCAAACCCTGCCTGTCAGACATTTCGGCCAAGACCATGGACTGAACTCATCAGAACAGCGGAGAGCAGAATACACGCGGCGTTGATCGAAACCAGGGAAACATACATGCGCTACGGCAAGACATATCACATGGAGTTGCACCCGCTCAGCAGGGTCAGACACCTAGAGGACCCAAACTGCGCGGTGGCGCACCAGCAGTTCACTCTGGAAACGAGGCCATTCATTAACGATTCCTTCTTCATGCCGTGGCGAGCCTTATACTCGGGCCACGTCAAGATCAAAGCCGCAGTTCAAAATGACTACAATCTACTGCCATGCTCGAACGCCAAGCGAATAGGCAAGGCCATCAACGATTGTCGTTTCGAGATTAACAAGATCGAGTACCTGCTCAATCAGCTTTACACCGGCATCAACATCTTCCTAACCGAGAGCAGATCGCTTCAAAATGACAAGGCTAGGCGCAACAACATCGTCGTCGCACATTTTCCTGCTACACCCCCCTCGAAGACAGCGAAGCCACAGCGTTCTGCAGAGCGCAAGATCGAACGTATCACATCTCCCTTCAAGGAAACGAAATTGAGGGCTGATCTAGAGATCAAACTCGATGTGCTCACGTCTCGGCTCAACCTCGAGCCTGACTCGATCGTCAGCACATCTATGCCTCTTGACGAGTCTACGGGCAAGACAGCTGATGTTGCATTCATCGAATTTCAAATGCCGAAACAAGCCAAACAGGTCGCGGCTCTCGCAACTGCTTGGGGGGCCCTAGCGCTCAACAAAAAGCAAAAGCGTCCAGTGACTTTCACGCGACTCACAGACGTCTCGCGTCTCAATGTGGTCGAGATGGACGAATTCCGTGATGCGGATGTCATCTCTTCCAGAAGCCAAGGAGCCGTTGATGAGATGCGAAGGCACATTAGACAGAAGTCCAAGGAACAATTGTGTAATGCGGAGAAAAATCCCCTTGAGTATGAGCAATTGAGCGGATCAGCTTTGCAGCAGCATCTTGCCAAGAGGAAGACAGCGAAGCTGTTGCGTCGTCGGATGAACGGCTGGGGCACAAAGATTATCGACAAGTCTGATGTCCACGACGACACGAGACATTTGAGGCATGCAGTGTTCCGCAATGCCGCGTACAAGACTTGGTTGAAACGTGTAGAGGGCTTTGCTGAGCCCACGCCCTGATGCCACTTCAAAACGATCAAGCTCAGATCTTGCGTACAGATGGGTTGCATTCGTAGCTCAAATTCTGCTCCACCTGCTCCTCGCGAACACATTCCAGCCTTTTATCCTCTCTACCAAACCCAATAGTCCCATTCCTCAGACTCAAGGATCGTCGTCAAACACAGTTCTACCCAGTCACCAAAAATGTCCCTATTGCGGAATGGCGATTACGCTGCAGTGTCATGGAAGGGAGCTTTTCGAGGGAGCTTTTTCTGGGGAGATTTTGGGGGAAATGCTGAGGAGAGGTATGTCGAGCATTGGAGTC
>LFZO01000082.1:90280-104484 GCA_001578225.1 Pseudocercospora musae
GGGGGGGGGGGGGGGGGGGGGGGGGGGGGGGGGGGGGGGGGGGGGGGGGGGGGGGGGGGGGGGGGGGGGGGGGGGGGGGGGGGGGGGGGGGGGGGGGGGGGGGGGGGGGGGGGGGGGGGGGGGGGGGGGGGGGGCACAGGGAAAGAGGGTTTGGAAATGGAGAGAGGGTGCGGCACGCGAAGAAGAATGCACTGAGCTTGCTTTTAGGAATGGTCGTCTTGGTTAGTGTAGGCTTTTGGATGGTATTGGTGAAATGAGCTCCCAGTGCAGGCTGGCTTGCAGAATTACCAGGCACTATCCAGCACAGGGGAGTGTTGAACCCTTGGAGGAATATCATTAGCACATACCACATCTATCCTATCATATCTCGTAAAGCCGTCATCCAGGCTCATCCCTTTTTAGGAAGATCTCAACCACATCAATCTTCCTTCGTTCCTGGGCGCTTCTCGTCTTCTCGCTGCCTACTTCGGGCGCACGTATCAATGGAGCAGCAAAGACCCTGGCAAGAGCTCTACTTGTCAACTCTTTCTGACTCGTCTGTGCAACATTACTCTTGGAAGCAGCAATCCTCCTCAAGCTCCCCAAAGCACGTTTGCCTGGACTCATTGGCAGAGCAGGCGGCTCATTTTCCGACTTGCCAATGCCGGAAACTTCTTGAATCATTCGCTCAAGCATAGCCGTGATGAGAGTCAAGCTGATGTTGTGGCTAGCAGATTCGGATAGAATTTCTTGTATGGCAGTCCTCTGCTCGTCGTTCGTCGGCCTTCGCTTCGACTTCTCAACATCGCCGAGATATACCTCGATCCTGGTCCACAACTCAGCAGTTATGACCCCATCTAGCGTACTTCCCAGAAATATGAGCAACAGGTTGCACAGGACGTACAAGCGCTGTATTCGAGGTAGATCGTTGGGAAGCGCATTCTCGATCGGTGCGTCCTCATCAAGGGCATTACAGGCTAAGCTCAAGGCGTCATCCCAATGATTTGCCTTTCTCTCGCTCCAAGCCTGTTCATCAAATGGCCAAGCAGCGGATTCTTCCCATGGCGCCTTGGGCACATCTGCACTGGATCTTGCTCCAGACTCCATTGATGATCGAACTGATGGCGATATAGGTGACGTTGGAGTAGTCGCAGGCGCATCATGCAGCATCTCCCACTCGGCGACAATTCGTGTGCTCAGCTCTTCTATCGCTTCCGTCAGTCGGAACAGCTCACGAGGAGCAGAGAAACGTACTGGTGGGGTTTTCTCTGACGTCGCAGAGCTTGTGCTGTCGCCTGACTTCGTTCTTTCGAGTGCGTCCCCGAAGACATTTGCAGCCTTGATCGCATTCGCCGCTTGCCTGGCCTTCTCCTTGGGATGCTTCGGTATTTGCCCCTGCAGCTTGCGAATGCCGCCTTCGGGGATGCGGCAGAGCGTGTCGATAGTCCGCGTCAAGCTGCTCTCGAGCCAGCGGGCACGAATCGGTATGAAATGATCCCTCCCATTCTCGACGCGAAGTACAAGAATATCCTCAATCTCGCTCTTGTAATTCAAGTTGGCGACATCGTCCATGTCTTTGATTTTCAATTCCAATTCGACATGTGCCGTCTCTCCTGGCTCGAGTGTGAAGGCTTCCGATGAGCTTTGCTTGCTTGGGATCGGAACGTCATTTATGCTGATCTCGAGCCATCTTGGCGCGATGCCAGCGACTTGAGTAGAGTCGACCGGTCTTTCGATGAAAGTGAATGTTGATGCCACACGACTAGTATTGGCCGCCGTCAGCGATCGATGCTTGGACTGAGCCCACCTGACATCTCCGAATGATACTCCTTCGTCCGACTTGCCACCTGGAAGGCTGGTATCCGAAGCCATAGGCGTGACGCTCTCAAACTTGTCAACGACTACAGTCACATTCGGTCGACCCTCATTTTCTGCTTTGTCGAGCTCCTTGGCGACTTCGGCATGCACTTTTGCTTTCAGGTCAGGCACGACTGCATCATACTTGAGGATAAAGCCTGCGTCAAGCGGCTTGTGATCAGAAGACAGCACCCGCTGATGACCAGTGTAGTACTCCAGCGTTATCTCGTCCTCAAAACCTTCTCGAGTGGTCACAGCTGCTCGCTCACCTTGCTCGACAAAATCGTCATATTCGTCGTAGTCACCGGCATCAGCACCGTCCGTCTCAGGATCATAGTCATACAAGATTGATTCTTCATTCGCGCCTTGGTCAATGCCGTGAGCCTCCATCTCGGCGTCTTTCTTTTTGGCGTCTTCCTCTTGCCGAATCCTTTCATCAAAGGCGAGCTTATCCTTTCTTGTGCGAAACAGAATACGGTCACACCAACTTGGTGCCCGTTTCTTCTCCGAGCTGTCGAAGACGCCAACACTTCCCACATCGTACTTGTAGGTCGGCAGAAAAGTGATGGGTCCTTCTCGCCAGCCGTCGTAAAATGCCTTGCGTGCTTTCATTTGCTGATGCAGCTCATCATGAGGAAGAAGTGAATTGATGGTTGCTTGCAAAGAGCTTGGATCATCGCCAGCAGCCAGTTCGTCAACCAAAGTATCGGCGCGGGTGTAAGAAGAACTGCCATGGTCCAGCGACAACCGGTGCTTGACAGACTCCGTAGCTTCATGGATCTCACTTTCAACTTTTCTAGCGGCAGGATGGCTCACATCGTACTCTTTGCGCGTGTGTAGCATCAGCAATCGGCGAATATCGTCCCCAGGTACGCCTTCCAGCCTGTAGTTCAGGTCGCCGCACCAGAAGCAGAAGTCCTCATCTCCGATGGTCTCGCCGGTCGTCTGCTGCAGGTCCATTGCATCCTGAATTGGCTCGAATCGCGTACGGCTAATGATCTGCTGTGCATCCCAATTGCGACGTTCCAAAGCAGACTTGTCTGCTCCGGCGGCGAGATGGCTGTTGACAAAGACCAGTCGCGTCGTCTCTCCAAGGACCAATCTGGCAGTGACAGCTCCCTTGTTTCCCATGTAACCGAGGAGGCCAGTACCGACGCTGGTAGTGCTGACAGACTTGATCTCCGAGGCGACAGCAGGAGAAGCATAAATGAGGAGCAACAGTCCGATCAATTGCTGTTCTGCTACCAGTGTGTATCCCTTGGGCAGAGCTGTCTCCATAGCCTCCTTCCATGTGTTCCCAGCAGAGGGATCGTGAGGCATGATGGCTGGCGTCACGGCGGTGATATCGATGATCTCTTGTAGAGCGAGGACGTACAATCCAACATGGTCGCCGCTTGGCAGCACACTCGTATCTCCTGCTGGCAAGGTCTGCTGCTTTTTCTCGTATTTCGTTTCCTGTTCTTCCGCCGTGTCCACGCTTGGCTTCCTGTGCTCCAAAGGCGCAGCCGTAAGCTGGTCTGCAATGCCTTTCCCGCCCACGAACCAGCCTGACACATCCTTCTCTGTCTCTTTGCAAGCAGCTACATTCCACGAGCCTATCTTGATGCGCACCTGCTTGGCTCTGACATACTCTGCGCGCCTAGCATAGACGGCTTGCGACAAGCTCTTGAATGTGACTTCCCGATCTTCATCTTGGCCCTCGTAGGGATGCATCTGGACATGATGATGCGTCTGCGGTTGAGGGGTGGGAGGAAAGGCACCAGGCACATGTTGCATCAGGCTGCTGCATGTGGTCGATGTGGCGACGCTGTTGGGGCGGGAAGACAGCTTGTCCATCATGATACCATGGCATGGCTGTTGGTGCGATATGGAGCAGCACTTGAACGACTGTCCACCTTCTACTTTCCCTCCAAGTGCATTCCTTTGGTCTTGCTGCACGTCAGTCAGACGTGTAAGTGAAACCCCAACTCGCGGCTAATCCCGACTGCTCACCAAGTAGGACACCAGACACCAACCACTCCAGCTATTATTCATATTCAGACATCATTTCGAGCACATGTCAACGCCAGCATGGGCCCAAAGCGGAGAACACAGGTCGCGAAAGCGCAGCCAACGGCTTCCGACTATGAGACTGACGCAAACTACACCGACCCCGGCTTGCCGATGACCGTCATTCCACCACCGCCGAATAGGACCAGCGAGGAACTCAATATGGCAGTGCTGCGGCGCTGGTACCCCTCCCTCCAGTCAATCATAGCCATCGCGCCTTTCGCCGTCGTCTACGATCACGTTCAAGAGACCGGGCAGTGGGAGAAGACGGACACACAAGGCACTCTGTTTATCTGCCACTTGCAAGAGGAGCAGAAGACTTTGCCCACATATCGTGCCATCATTTTGAATCGCAAGAACCCCGAGAATTGGCTATGGGACATCCAGACAAGCGAAGATATCGACTTTGCCGACAGCTATGTCATAGTGCAACGAGCGGAGGAAGGGACCATCCACGGCATATGGATCTACAGCGATGGAGACTCGCGGCATGATCGAAAGCAGATGGTATACGATGCCATCAGCGAGTGTGCGGCACGGATGGATCAATTGCACCAAGATGCGCAACGACTCATGCAAGTCCAAGAAGAGACTGCCGAGCAATATCACAGGAACGACGCGACCACTTTCGAGCACGTCAGCGCCACTGAGACCGTCACGCCAGGACCAGGACCAGTACCAGGACCAGGCCCGGTACCAGTACCTCAGACCCAGATCCCTCAAGAGCAAGGCCAGCGAATCGACATCAACACTCTCTTTGCAAGACCACCTTCAAGCCATCCACAGAATCAGCAGAATACACTTCTGAACCTGTTCAAGAGCTAGTTGCTCTTGGTGTGGTGGAATGACATTAGTCGGCTTCGATAGAGCCCAGATGACTGGAGAGCATTCTTTCAAGACCAGACCGCTGCAAGTCATTCATCACTCGTGCATGCATCGTGAGAACTGCCGACGAGGCACGGAACAACCTGCCTTCGAAGATGTCGTCAAGCGACAGCGATACTACCGCATCGCTCTCGCCGACAGACAAGGCGGGAAAGTTCATCGGCGGCGTGTTCCTGTTCGCTTTCTGGGCCCTCTGTGCGACCTCCCCATTCTTTATCGCTCGGCTAAATGCTTCTCCATCCGCTCTCCAAGCCCATGGGACTCCAACATTCCAGTATGCACGACTGTCTTTGGAGGAATGGCCTATCTTACCGTCTCAGCAGTTTTGATCGACTACATGGACAGACACAAACCTTCTTTTAGCCGCCTCGCAACGTTTTTCGCGAGTACTGCGTGCTTTCACTCGGCCACGCAAATCACGGTTATTCTAGCTCTCGCCACATGTTTAAGATTGAAGAGACGGAATAGGAGCAGGTCTGCCGCGGGGGCAGGGGGGATGGTTGGAGATTGAGGATGGGATTAGGATGAAGGCGAGGAAGAGAGAGGAACAGCTTGCTCGGACGAATTGAAGGGGCATTGCCGGGAGAAAAAGAGGTATTGCGAGGCCTACAGCAGAAAATTTGGGCACCTTAAAGCATCTGCGCGCAAAGGCTAGAGTGAACCGCTTCAGGATCACATTCGAGCGCAGGCTCGTGATATCGGGACTGACGAGGTCCGAGCGCTGGGCAAGGCACCTGAATAGCGCAATCAGTCTATCATGGCGGTACACTTCGTTGCATTCTCTTGCCCAGTGCTTCCTTCGATACTTCTGTGCAAGACGTACCATGTTGATTCTCCCATGTCCACAGACAAATTCAGAGCGCAACGCTTTGTTCCATTCTTCGCTCCCACTTATCTGCAGACTTTGCTTGATGATTCTGTCCCGAATCTCATCATCTGGGAGCTGTTCCAGCGTACTGTTGAAAAACTTCTTCCAGGCACGAGGGTCGTGATAGGAGCAGATTCCGCTTCGTAACGCGGAACAGCACTGCGGGCTTTGCAAGAAGTTGAGACTTTGAAATGCGAGGTCATGTTGTGTCCACTGTTGGAAGTGTCTGAGCATTTCCCAATATATCGCTTTCGTGATGGGTGTGGAAGGCGATATGCGGCGTGGAGCTATGGTGGGAAGAGGATGGTCTCCAGTCCACGCAATATAGAACTCGTCGGTGTGTGACGCAGCATATGGCCCTATCATTCCGAGCCAGCGCAACGGAAGAGGTTCGATGTGGTGGAATGATCGATCATGGCAGCTGTACTCGAATGTATTGCGTCGCGGAAAACATGAGGAGGAGGTTCTCTGATCAGCATGGGGGACAAGACGTGCCCAAGAATAGGTTGGTGCCAGGATTCGGATCTCGGCGAACCCAGCAGGCCTGGGAATCCAACAAGCTTCACTGGCAGGTGCTGTCTCGACGCACACCCTCCATCGATCGACTCTCTGGTGCAGCACATGCTCGCTATGTCTGCCAAGATACAAAAAGTGCTAGCCCGGCAAAAGGCCAAGTATGTGGGATATGCAGAGCTCAGAGAAAGCCGGCAGGCAGGACTGACAACAACCCATGTAGGATCGAAGAGGGCGACTTCTACGAAGCACACCAACAACTCCTTACCATCGCGAACCGATATGTCAAATCCTCTTCCTACGCCGACGCCATAGAGCTCCTCTCCTCGGGCGCCACCCTCCTACTGAAAGCCGGCGCAGGCTCCTCGGGCGCCGACCTATGCACATATCTCATCGACATTTACCAGAAATCCGAGCTCAAGCCAGACACGGCGAACAAGGCGAGGCTGCTCAGCTTGCTACGCGCATTCCCCCTCAATGAGCCAGGAAAGAAGAAGTTCGTTGCTGGAATTGTGGAGTGGAGCTCGAAATTCGGCGAGTTCCCAGCAGGCGATCCCGAACTGCACCATGTCATCGGGACCCTCTACGCAGAAGAAGGAGAAGTGTACGACGCAGAACGACACTTGACGCTAGGGACCAGCGACAGTGCTGCTGTATTTGCCGATACGGAATATACATGGTACGAGACCGACGAGCCGAGTACTGCAAGTCACTATGCAGCGCGAGCTGTATTTCCCTACCTCTTAGTCGGCAACACGCGAGCCGCGAATAAAGCTCTGCTGCTTTTCACCTCACGCCTCAGCACCTCGCATCCGGGACTTGGAGTCCAGAGCATATCAAGCCCGAGCAGCGACATCCGCATATACCCATCTCTGCCTCTGCTCAACTTTCTTGGACTGCTGCTTCTCGCAATACAACGTGGCTCCTCCGATCTGTTCAAGACTCTCAAATCGCACTACGCAACACATCTCAAGGAAGTGTCGGCATGGGAAGAACCCATGTTGCAGATTGGCGAGATGTACTTCGGCATCAAGATTCCAAGCCAAAGCAATCCGATGATGGACATGATGAGCAGCCTTCTGATGGGTGGCAACAATCCGTTCGCAGCCAAAAAGCGCGAACCGCAGAGAGTGCAGGCTGCGGGAAGCGAGAAGCCGAGTGAAGCTGGAACACCCCAGCCTCCCGCGCCAGGTGTGGAATGACGGCTGAGGAAGGAAGGGTAATCGCAATATCATTTGTGCAGATACCTCTGTGCCTACTGAGCAAATTCAATCATACAGAGCATGTCCCGACATTATGCCTTCTCTTTTGCGTCGAAGGCGCCGCTGAAAGTGATCCGAGTCGTAGCTCGCTGTCGTCACATCCGACCGCATGAATATGCAGATGCAGATGCGTTTACTAGCTCGAGCTTGTATTGCCTCTGAATTGAGGGCATTCGCCAATGGGTACCATGGCGCTTGCTTGTGCTTCCGCTTACGTGCCAGCATGCTTCGATGTTGACGTATAAAAGGTCGGTTCTGCGCAAGGGACAACGTCTGGATAAGAGGATCATTGTCCTTCGGCCACAGTATTGAGTGTTCGCTCCGGGGCCAGTGATTGCGCATTGACCCGAGAACGCGTCGGAGTTACCTTATGATACCCGTAAGTGAGTGCTCTTTTAGACTGACTGTCAGATATCGCTCTCAGGGCGACTTCTGTCAAGTGAGGCTCTAGGTATACGAGAGACTTCTGTCGATCATCCGCTACCAGACGCACACGCCGATCTGAAGAAAGTTGTCTCGCGAATACCCATGCCAAAAATTGGATCAGCCCATATCTGATCTCCATCTTTGCAAAACCTAGTGACAATGTGAAGGCTTCAATGTCGCCAAACCGTTCGACGAATATTGACAGCGTAGGTTTCTTGGTCAAGTATGGTGCTGCGAGTTCAAACCCGTGGTTGCCAAGCGGTTTGTGCTGTTCACCGACCCGGATAGCTGATACTGCCAGTGATAGACAGCAATGACAAGTTGCATGGCTATTCAAAGAGCCATCGCACTTTCTCTTCGAGCAAAGCTTGCCCACGACTTCTACAGCTGTCGGTCGTCTATCTCGTTTCCTAGCAAGCATGCCGGCGGTGACGGAAAGTATACGGCGTTGACATTCGCTCCAGTGCTGCCCGTTGAGGTATTTCACCCACGAGAGCGTGTCTCGTATGTGAAGATGATAAGCCGTCTCGCCAGTACCATCATTGAAGCGAACAGCTTGATGCAAGTCCTCCAGCGTCTTGCCGACTCCAACGGTTATCATCTCGGCGTACACACATCCCAAGGAGAACATAACAGCGCTTCTCTCTCGATCTTGCTGCACCGCCACTTCAGGCGCGCAATACTTTGGTGTCATAAAGGCTCCGCCAGCAGACTGAGACTGGCCATCCGAAAACTCAAGTGAGGTCCCAAAGTCACTAAGCAAGACCTTGCCTTGGCTGACCAGTATGTTGGCGGGCTTTACGTCTTTGTGTCTGCAATGCATTCGATGCATATAAGCGAGAGCCTCCGCCAAGGACATGAACCAGTCTGGCAAATGGAGTCTTAGACCTGGGAACCTTCCTGGATCGGTCAAATGCTGTCGCAGATCGCAGTCTGCGACGGGCGACTTATAATGTTGAATGCTGCTCTGTCGTAGTAGGCCGCAACGAACTGCGCGATGTGGGGATGATTGAACATGTGCATGATCTCAATCTCATCCAGACATTGATTCTGCAGTGATTGGTGCTTCGAGCTTCGCAGCACAACCTTCCGGGCAAAAATGGAGCTGCTCGATGCCGAGGATTTGGGGGAGGGTCGCATTTCTACTTTGTCGACAAAACTATACGCACCATGGCCCAGCGGCTCAATGTGATGGAAAGATGCAGCTTGCTCTGCCCAGGTCTGAACTGTCGTCATGTGCTCATAGTCGCATGTGAAATGCCACGTTCGCTGTTCAGCTTCCCTAGAGCGGCCCAGAACAATGATAAGATCTGCGTTTTTGTAGAGAGTTTCGACGTGGCCACTCGAAGTTCCCGGGCTGCATAACATGTCGATCCACACGTACTCAAAGCCCATTTCTCGTGTGAGAAGTATACCATCTCGCAAAAGCAGCGGAGATTGCTCGAGAGGAGGCATTTGTGCTTCGAGCGGGTTGTGTGGCGGTACCAGATCGCCGTCGACGACCCGCTCGAGCTGGGCAGGGTCGTACTTCAGCGCTGAGGATTTTGACCCCGGCTTTGCGTGAACCAAGCGGAGGCTCGTCACGTTAAAGAGATATCTCGGAGGATCCTCCACGATGTCACCTGTTTCATCCAGGAGCGGTCCATCGCCAGCACCAGTTTCCGGGCGTGATTTCGAATTTGAGCTCTCAGTGTAGCTGCCAGAGGAGTCATTCTGGGAGCCTGGCGCGGTGCTAGCCCCTGTTCTACGTCCTGCTTTCGGCTTTCTATCAGGCTTCCTGCCATATTTTCGGTCACTGGCAGCACCCGGGAGACTGAGATTCGTCATCTGGCGGATCATGATCCCCTAAGGGATCCTCCTCGAAGTGTGCGATATAATGATCGTTACGCTCTTGCCAGGAATGAAAATAGTGATTGCAGGCCAAACCGCTGTCCACTTCCACGAAGTTGCGAAATCTGAGAAAATCGGCCGTAGAATGCACTCTGGACAGATTCCTAAGCCCCTCGCCGTGGGACTCGCTAGTGTGTATAGCTGTGACATGCGGTAAGAATTTGTCTTTGCGGCATGCAATAAAAGGAATCTCAGGATTGCCCTCGTCAAGTTGTGGATCGCGGCATGATGCGCATACCCAGAACTTCTGTGATTGCTTCTTTTCTTCGTGCCGCTCCCAGGCGTCACGAGAATCTGTAGAGTAGCCGCAGGCCCACGTGCATCTGTACTTTCCTGCGGACTTTCCCGAACTGCAGGTCTCGTTCCGCGCTCTGATAATGTAGTCCCTTGCCAGTGTAAGCGCAGGATCAGTATTTTGCGCTGATTGTGGTAGCGGTACCATTGCTCGTGAAGGTCTCGGCGGCTGACTGGCCAAGGTTAATTTGTCGCCATACCAAATCGCGACTTTGCCTATAATGGGGATGTCTTGTCAGCGGTATCTCCACAGCGAGTGAGGGATTTGTACGATTGTAAGGGGAGCTATGTATTCGAATACTCACCGAGTGCCATTTCTGTCAAGCTCGCAACATCCTTGAGTTCCTTGTCTGTTGGCAGATGATGTCGTCGGGACCATTTCTGAAGGAAGAAGTCGAGAGTTTCCTGCTTGTCTGCTGAGACGTTGATAAGATCACAAGCAGTGGAAAGCAACATGGCGGCTCTATTTGGTCGATCTGCGTCGGCACGGATATCATCTATTTCATGTAACGGACGTCCGCCCATAGACTTGGACACTTGATGGACCATGGGTCGACTTGTTCCCAGCGCTTGTATATGCATCATATGACAGTCCACGTGCGTTTACGAGGCTCGGGCTTTTTACAAGAGGACACAGCATGCGAAGATGGCAGGATTGGTGCATTGCCTCGAAGGGCGGCCTCGACAGCTTCGCCCCTTTGCATAACGATTGCCCGCCCATTGCTCGATGGTTAGGTCGTGCACCTCGCGAGACAGTGCCGTGGACATGGAAGATAAAAGGCGGACCGAAGCTTGGTCAAAGAGAAGAAGAAGTACCTAGGCTATCTCGGGAGACCAGACTAGAAATCAGTGATCGTGTTAAGTAAGTGTGTGTGGTGTATATAGGAAGGTGTATAGGAAGCCACGTGTGTGGCTAGTGTGTGGCTTAACACAAATCACTGATTTCTAGTCTAGGCCGGTTCTGTCGACTTAGATTACGTAAGCTATACTCTTAATATTTTAACTAAATATAAGGCTATAGCCTTTACCTAGATATTAGATAGAAATAAAAGTTACTTAATAGATATATTAAGTAATTATCTAGTAATAAGATATAGCTAATTTTAAAAAAAGGGCCTAGTTATTATATATTCTTATTACGAAAATTTCTATAGCTCTATAAAATCTAATAAAACTAGATTAGATCTATTTTAGAAGACTAGAGTAAGAATATAGTAATTTTATAATTATTTTAGTATATTAGTAATAAATAGACAAATAAGTTTAAGGTTTAATTTTATAGACCGCTCTCGTAGCTAGATACTAAGCTATTATAGAATTAGAGAGAAAGTCTATATAGCTAAATATAAAATTAAACTAATTATAGTATAGAATAATTAAATTACTATTCTTGTCTAGATTAGTTCTAGTAGGTTTTAGGGCTTTTATATAAATATTTAGTAGAGAGTATCTTCTATCTATAATATTACTACTTAAATACTAAAATCCTATAGTAAAAGTTATACTCTATATTAAATTTAAGTCTAGCTATATACTTCTTTTTATTTTTAAGATTATCTAATATCGAAATTAGATCTAAATATATTATCGTTATTACTAACGTATCCTTCCTAGTAGCTATTATATAGTATATCCTTAAGTCTACTTTCCTCTCCTCTACTAAGCTTCGTATATTCTTAGTATACTTCTATAGTAGAGGCTAGTACTTCTATATAGTCTCTTAGTTCTACTAAAGTAGTTCTAATCTCTTATTACTTATATCTAATAAGTAAACGGAATCTAACTCCTTAGATAATAAGCTAAGTAACTCTCTAGATAATAAGCGACTTATAGAGTAGCTTAATTATAGTAGTATAGACGAGAGTAGTAGATCTAATTAGGACTATAGTAGAAATCTAAAAAAGAAGATATCGTTAGAAGAAGATAAAATACTATAAGGTTATATTAAAAATCTAAGAGAATAATCTTATAATAGTAAAGCTTATTTAGTACTAGACTAGTAATCTATAGAAGAGCTTATATACGTAACGGCTTAGTAAGCTATTTATATTACTTAATACTAAATTAAAAAGGTATTAGGCTATCTACCTTAGTAGTAGTAAGAAGAGTAAGATTATTTGCAATCTAGATTACTTAATTAGAAAGAGTCTATATAGGAAGTAGTAGAATACTATAGTTAATAGTCCTACTATAGATCCCTAGTATGGCGCTATAGTATAGGTAGGTATAGGTATAGAGATAGTATTAAGTAATATATTTGATAACGATTTCTTAATTAAGAACTTTAAGAATACTTATATAGTTGTCTACGAAACTGTACTAGATTAGTATAAACTCGCTTATATAGCGCTTATTAGTAAACGTAATATTATCTCTAATAATCTTAACTCGCGAAATTTTATATTTATAGTATTTATTCTCTATACGCGATCTTAAAATAGATTAAATTAGTTTATAAAGACGTTTAGATAGTATCTACTATTATATAGGATAAAGTACTATATATTAGATATTAATCTAGCCTAAAAAACATGTCTAACTCCTAGGCTAAGGCGCTAGCGCCTACGAGTATAGGAGACACGAATACACCTTCCTAGAAACAATACCGCGACGGTAGACCCGAGGAAAGGTAGAGGGAGGGAGGGATCTAGCCTCTATCCTAAAGCTAGACTAAAGGCTAACCAATACCTAAACTAGGCCCTAAAGGCCCGAAAGAATAGCCTAATTAGCTAAAAACGAGTAGAAACATCTAAAAGAACCTACAAACCCTAATAGAAGATATTTAAAAGATACTAGATACTCCTTAGGCCCTAGATTCCCTATCCCTCCTCTCCCTCCTCTAGCGAGCCTAGACCTAGCTCCTATACTAATTAAAAGACACCAATACTATAGACATCCTCCGAACCTATCTATAGAACCTATAAACTACGAAAATACCCGAACCGAGAACATAGGCATAGGCTATCTCTTAAGGCTAGCTAGCTATACTAAGTATATAGAAAATCCCTCTTAAAAGTTATATAATTATAATAAGAGTTAGCTATAGGGAAGAGCAAGAAAAGATAAAAGGCCTTACTAACTAAGAGATACTCTAGGGACTTCAAGACCTAAGGGTAATCGCTATTAAGAAACTTGAAAGTAGCGACCTATAGGTATTTATAGTATCTAAACCCGCTAAAGATAAGCTAACGAATAAACTAGGGTAGATATAGAAGATACTCCCTAGTACTATAGTAGAGGCTCTAGTATATTAGGTACTAGTCTATAGCTTTAGGGCCGTAGGATTTAACCCGAGGGACCTAAGCTATATCTATAAGATATAGGAAGAAAACGGAAGACTCTACCCGAATCTTAGGATATCCTAAGTAGCTTGGCTAAAGAGCTAGAAGGCTATAGAAGGCAAGGTACACTCCTCTATTATCCTAAATATATAGAGCTTAGCTTAAGTAAGAGAAATTATATAGAAAGGCCTTATATCCTAAGGTACCCTTCTTATAGTAGAGGAATTTAATCCGAAGTAGAGACTTATATAATGCCTAAGGTATAGACAATTTAGGTATATTGCAAAGTACTATAGAGCCGAATAGGCATGCGGAAAATGCGTAGGACTATATAGAATAGACGAATACTAAGGTATAACAAGAAAATGTAGTAACTACTAAGGTACCTATATAGTATAGTTAGTATTATGCAAAGTAAAACAAGTAGCTATTACGAAAGTAAGGGCCTTTAGAGACTAAGCAACTAAGAGTTAGAACTACCTAACCTACCTAAAAGACCTAAAAGACTTAGAAGGGTAGACAACTATTAGATCTAAGAGAAAAGTTAGAAGCATAAGCCTAGACCTAGATATAGACGATAGGTTAAGAAGACTACTAGGGAGACTAATAGGTACAAACTCTACTACCCTAGCGAGTAGATTATAGAGTACTAAGATCTCCTCCCTATTCCCCCTAGCTATAAGCTAAGAAGGGCAACTAAGCTAAAGCTAAAGCTAGGAAGCGATAGAAGATATATAGGCATACTAGAACGCCTAGGATAAATAGTAGTTAAAGGAAGCTTACTATCCTATAGTATAATACTAACTATAGTACAAACAAGATCTAAATCCCCTTCCTCTAATAGCTAAACCCGGAAGAATACTAGATAATAGCAATCTAGGAACTATAGATTAGCCCTAG